>WFMF01000595.1:0-94634 GCA_011033025.1 Beroe forskalii | reverse complement strand
ACTGGAAAGGGGTTATAATGGGGTTGCGGTACGTTTATGGGTTGCTGCGGTACGGTAGAAGGGTGTTATTATGGGTTGCTGCGGTAGAAGGGTGTTATTATAGGTTGCTGCGGTTTTGGTAGAAGGGTGTTATTATGGGTTGCTGCGGTACGGTAGAAGGGTGTTATGGGTTGCTGCGGTACGGTAGAAGGGTGTTATTATGGGTTGCTGCGGTACGGTAGAAGGGTGTTATTATGGGTTGCTGCGTTGCAGTAGAAGTGTGTTATTATTGGTTGCTGCGGTACGGTAGAAGGGTGTTATTATGGGTTGCTGCGGGTGTTATAATGGGTTGCTGCGGGTACAGTGAGAATGGTTTTATTATGGGTTGCTGCAGTACGGTAGAAGGGTGTTATAATGGGTTGCTGCAGTACGGTAGAAGGGTTTTTAATATGGGTTGCTGCGGTACACGGTAGAAGGGTGTTATAATGGGTTGCTGCGGTACGGTAGAAGGGGTGTTATAATGGGTTGCTGCAGTACGGTAGAAGGTGTTATAATGGGTTGCTGCGGTACGGTAGAAGGGTGTTATAATGGGTTGCTGCAGTACGGTAGAAGGGTGTTATAATGGGTTGCTGCGTACGGTAGAAGGGTGTTATAATGGGTTGCTGCAGTACGGAAGGGTGCGGTACGGTAGAGGTGTTATAATGGGTTGCTGCGGTACGGTAGAAGGGTGTTATAATGGGTTGCTGCGGTACGGTAGAAGGGTGTTATTATGGGTTGCTGCGGTACGGTAGAAGGGTGTTATAATGGGTTGCTGCAGTACGGTAGAATGAAGGGTTTATTATGGGTTGCTGCGGGTACGGTAGAAGGGTGTTATAATGGGTTGCTGCGGTAGAAGGGTGTTATTATGGGTTGCTGCGGTACGGTAGAAGGGTGTTATTATGGGTTGCTGCGGTACGGTAGAAGGTGTTATTATGGGTTGCTGCGGTACGGTAGAAGGGTGTTATAATGGGTTGCTGCGGTACGGTAGAAGGGTGTTATAATGGGTTGCTGCGGTGGCACGGTAGAAGGGTGTTATAATGGGTTGCTGCGGTACGGTAGAAGGGTGTTATAATGGGTTGCTGCAGTACGGTAGAAGGGTGTTATAATGGGTTGCTGCGGTACGGTAGAAGGGTGTTATAATGGGTTGCTGCGGTACGGTAGAAGGGTGTTATAATGGGTTGCTGCGGTACGGTAGAAGGGTGTTATAATGGGTTGCTGCGGTACGGTAGAAGGGTGTTATAATGGGTTGCTGCGGTACGGTAGAAGGGTGTTATTATGGGTTGCTGCGGTACGGTAGAAGGGTGTTATAATGGGTTGCTGCGGTACGGTGAAGGGTTTTTATTATGGTTGCTGCAGTACAGTAGAAGGGTGTTATGGGTTGCTGCGGTACGGTAGAAGGGTGTTATTATAAGTTGCTGCGGTACGGTAGAAGGGTGTTATTATGGGTTGCTGCGGTACGGTAGAAGGGTGTTATTATGGGTTGCTGCGGTACGGTAGAAGGGTGTTATAATGGGTTGCTGCGGTACGGTAGAAGGCGTTATTATGGTTGCTGCAATACGGTAGAAGGGTGTTATAATGGGTTGCTGCGGTACGGTAGAAGGGTGTTATAATGGGTTGCTGCAATGGCTGTTATAATGGGTTGCTGCGGTACGGAAGAAGGTTTATTATGGGTTGCTGCAGTACGGTAGAAGGGTGTTATAATGGGTTGCTGCGGTACGGTAGAAGGGTGTCATAATGGGTTGCTGCGGTACGGTAGAAGGGTGTTATTATGGGTTGCTGCGGTACGCCCATATCCAAAAAGCCGCGAACCTGCAAACCTGGTTCGGGGGAAATTTTGAACCGGGGGAAATTTTGGCGAAATTGGAGGAAATTTTTGGTGGAAGCCAAGCACAGAAAATTCGATTTAACACCAAGAATCACTATGTTTTACCCAAGTAATATTGAAATAAATTCTAAAAATGAAAATTCAACTCGTTCAAAAATTCAAATCTTTCCTGTACTATCAGAATAACAGAATCTTTATCTTTGTGATATTTATTAAACATCTGAATCCACAAATTTGATTGTGGACGGCAAATACCTCCACCATGTTTGTCACGTTAGGCACATATATAACCAAATTACAAGACAAAAAGAGTTTAAATACTATTGAGGTGAAGATACATTTATTTGTAGAAAACGTCTGGCTTCTGGGGATTGCCGCCCCCAGGCCCCTGCTACAATTGCTATAAATAGACTCGACTTACAGGAGAAAGTTGAAATTCTATTGAAGTATTGAATTGGCGATTTTATTTATAGAAAACGTCTGGCTTCCGGGGGCTGCCGCCCCCAGACCCCTGCTCCACTTGCTATAAATCGACGAGCAACTTACAGGACAGAAGCGGTAAAAATTTATTGAGGTGACAATTTTATTTCTAGAAAACGTCTGGCTTCTGGGGGCTGCCGCCCCCAGACCCCTGCTCCAATTGCAATAAATCGACTCAACTTACAGGACAGACTTAAAATTCTATTGAGTTAACGGTTTTATTTATAGAAAACGTCTGGCTTCTGGGGGCTGCCGAATCAATTCAACTTACAGAGAGCTTTAACTTTGAAAATGCTGCGGAAAATAAGCTTTGAGCGGGCAGCAAAATGGGCAAAAAATTCTGGTTCGGGGGAAATTTTTTATTTTTTGGATATGGGGCGGTACGGTAGAATAGTGTTATAATGGGTTGCTGCAGTACGGTAGAAGGGTTTTATTATGGGTTGCTGCGGTACGGTAGAATGGTTTTATTATGGGTTGCTGCAGTACTGTTATAGGGTAAGAGAGTGAAGGGTACGGTAAGAGCTGGAGGTAAGGAATTCAATAAATTCAAATATAATAATTTTTGGATCATTCTTGAAAATAACAAATACTTAAATTTTCAAACCTTTAATTTGGCTTATAGTTATATCCACGAAATATTCTGATTCTTGACACATCAGGTTGGCAAGAACTGACAAACGATATAACCGTCCCTAAAGAAAGCGATGGTAACATGGAGTACGAGTTCTGGGCGGAGAGTAATGCAGACTCGGAAAATAAGCCGGTCTTATATAATCAACGGGGAAATGAATTTAGAATAGATCCTGATAGTACACCAGAAGAGTCTTATTATATAGCATGGTGTATGGATGGATGGGGAAACCGGATAAATAGCATTGAGGTACCGGACGATGGGAGATTGATCTGGCATTTCAAGATTACAACTGAAATGGTCACTGTGTATTGCAACTTCATAAAAGTGATTGATCGTGACTGTCAAAATGATTATACGGATGGACTGTATATCCCACTTACTGATAATGCCATAATGCGATATAACTTTGACGGAGAATCTTGGAGCAATGTACAACCGGGAAAATGGGTTATGTTCCATTTGAAATCAGAGACTCTTCAGATAAAAACATCGGTTGAAGAAAACACAGAGATAAACGTTAATGTTAGAGCTGGGGATTTTGTTGGTAACATAAAACTCACATTATTCGGCCAACAACGAAAAATCACCTTGGATCCATGTTTGACACAGGAACAACCTGTACAAGACCCCACACAACCCAACGACCCTGTGATTATAGTTGTGACAGACACTACATTCCACATAAGGCGGAGCGGGGCGGAAGTATACTCCTTTACCTTCCCTGAGTCCTGCACCTGGAAAGACAGTGACATTACAGCCATCATGTTCACTGCCTCTGACACTGCTTCTGATCAGTATGTCCCGTGGCATTGCACCTCAGCTCAGGCTGGCTACTACTTAGACCAGATTACTGGAGAATGTGTGGGATGTGAGGAGGGCCAGTATTCAAAAGGAAAACCAGGCTGCAAGCTGCACCCCATGTCTTGCTGGAAAACAGTCTAACGGAGACAGAAGTGCTTGCGGTAAGTGTCTTTACAAAAATTGAATACAGCGCCCATTATTAAGTAATTGTGAAACTGCTGTTTAATTAAATGCTAGTCAAATACTTTATCAATTGTTCACAAACTTCCATTTCGCAGTTTCGTGTGAAGCAGGAACGTACAAAAGCAGTGATATGACTGAGTGTGTAGTGTGTCCAGATAACATGATATCTGCAGAAGGAAGTACTGTCTGTAAAGAATGTGGGGGCGGCAAGGAACCAAATGAGGATAAAACTAGCTGTGGTATGTGCCAATACTTGCTATCAGGAAATGGGAACTGTTGCAGCTCCTTCCAAACCCGACAATTGAAAATGTACACCTTCTAATTGGGACTCAATGAATATTTCTAAACCCTGATCTTATTCCAAAATCTTCCAGTTCGTGGCTGTAATCTGGAGAACATAGCCAACACTGTGGTCCCCATGGGAGGCCAGAAGTCGCACGGAACTACCATAGAAGTGAAATGTCTGGCTGGTTTCCACACCGTGGGAAACAGGGAAATCCACTGCAACGACGGCGATTGGTCAGAATCTCCCGCCTCCTGTGAAATTACTGGTATGGCATGCTACCACATAGAATAGTCAGCTTTCATACTCATTAGAAAATAACAACCCGACTTAATACGCAATCATTGTACTAGAGCAATTACCAATATTACTCAATAATAGCTTGTCCTAGGGATAACCATACGTTGTTCATTCTTCCATTGTTTCCTTTTACAGATATTATTTTTACTGAGGATTAAAAAATTTGGAAATGAATTTGGAAATCATTTTCATATTTGATATTTTATAACTTTAATGATGACATGTTTATCTTGAAAAACGCATTTATTCAGTACGTTGAAAGTAGCTCCCAGTGCTCCTTTATTTCACTCATCGTAACGAAAGTTCTATTTCATGAGATGAAAAGTCCGAAGTGGTTCTAGCGATGATGAAGACCAATCTCACATGGTTTTGGAAATAAGGTTTACATCAGGAAATAGGGCAGCAGTCAGTACTAAGATAGTGCAGCTCATAGAACACGACACTGGAGGTAGAACATGGCACAGCTGAAGTAGAACATGGCACTGGAGGTAGAACACGGCACTGGAGGTAGAACACGGCATTGGAGATAGAACACAGCACTGGAGGTAGAACATGGCACTGGAGGTAGAACACGGCATTGGAGATAGAACATGGCATTGGAGATAGAACATGGCACAGGAAGTAGAACATGACACTGGAGATAGAACATGACACTGGAGATAGAACATGGCACTGGAGGTAGAACACGGCATTGGAGGTAGAACATGACACTGGAGGTAGAACACGGCATTGGAGATAGAACATGGCACAGGTTGAAGAGAAATTTTTGGGAATGTAATCAGTCAGTACAATGAAAGATGAACCCCTACAGATGAGTTGTTGTATTACTCAGCCTCCACATTGGACAATGATTAGTGACAATAAACAGATGTTCATCATTGACTGATAGTTGCAAAATATTATGTTTCATCGGTTTCTCAAGTTGACTAATGTTTCAGATTGATGATGTTGTATTTGTTACATTAACAATTGTTTCAATTGATTTTTGTCACTAAAAGTAATCGTTTAGTCTATATGAGAATGAATCTTCGATGTGGATTTTTACACTTCACCAGGTATTAAATGTGAAACATCCAAGAAATTTAGTTTGAAGTAAAAATTTCGGGGACGGTGCTTCGGAGTTTGGGTCAGAAAAGGGTGGTTCGGGGGCGCTCTAATCCATATTAAACGTCAAAGGGGGGGGGGGGGAGGGAGGGAGTTAACAATGCTAAAGGAGGGATGAGGGCACACGTGCAATTCTATCTGTGCTCTTTATATTGTGAGTTCAATATACCATCGTGATCTAAGCGAAGAAGGTGAGATAATGAGAAGTTGAATATATTGTAATTGAGAATTTCTCTGCGCCGTAGTTCATAAATATTAAAAAAGGGAAACAATCGTTTGAGTACTGAATTACACGCAGTCATACTGGACAAAAGCAAAAGAATATGAGCTTTTAACGAGTCGTTTATAATTATCATCTGCAGAAAACACCGTCTTTGAGGAGAAGACAAAGAGAGATGAGATTGCGACTATTGCGAGGACAATTGAAACGGGCATCCCTGCGCACTAGCTCATTGACAAAACAATGGTCAATGAATCCGGGCATGAATACCCGTGAAAATATGCGAGTGCTGTATGCTCAGGGGCATTCTTCTAGCTGCTAGCACAGTGTGCGGAGGAGCCAGCATTTTGATTCCATAATTACCCCTCATTAAAGTTGCCCACTTGCAATCAGACAGGGTCGTCAGGACTCCACCCAAATCCGTATAAACGTACTGTCAAGGCGTAATTGATCTGCACAAACTCCTGGTCACTTTTCCGAGCAACGTCTTATTTCTTATCACTGACTATATTTCGATCGCAGGCACTTCGAAGTTCAAACTCACGGTGCTAAATTGTGTTTGAAATGTCCCAGTCAAAGTTGATTTCATAGGGGACTCATCAAAATCCACAAAATGGTAACAGAATACAGCATCTGCAAAATAGACTTATAGTTATAATAGTAAGCACGCGACGATAAAGAGACTTTTCCAATTCGCCACGCTTTAAAGCGGTGACTGCCAATCATGACTAGAATTGTTATGACTTTAATTGCACATATCACCATTCACCCGTAGCTAGCCTGTGTCAATCATTGAGGCCCTTTTTTGGTTCGTGGCTTAACAACTACAAGCAAATCCATGGCCACACGTACTTATAATATGGAGCACTCCGAATTTATTAAGCCGTGGATATATCAATTTCTGATATCAGTGTATTACTCATACTATGACGTGTGCAACATAAATCAGTTTCGGCCTTCGGACCAATTAAAGTGCTGCGCGCATATTTTGACCATTTCACTGATAAAACCATTTGTGATTGTCCATCGTTATCAAAATTTGCATAGAAACCGTTTATGGCATATTAGACAGTATCTGTGAAAATTTGAAGCATTTTCGTCAAAGATACAGCAGAATTTAGACGGTTTCAGACAGAAACTGCCAGTTTTGGTCCGAAACTGACTTTATAGTTTATTTTGCAATATCTTTGTAATTTTTGAATGAAGATGCTTCAAATTTTTACAAACGCTATCTTTTGCCATAAAGTGTACCCATGCAAATTTTGGTATCGATTGGACGTTTCACAATCACAATTATGGTTTTATGAGTGATATTGGTCAAGATTTTCGCTCAGCACTTAATGTCTGAAACTGATCTAAAAATATTGTTCACAGCATGTGATCGGAGGTATTGCGACGTTTCATCTGGAGATTGTCGGCCGTCGACAGACCCTCGCGGCTTGTGTCAGTGGGTCAGACAACATTGAGCTGACGTTCGACATCTAGCTGACTTGCGTCAGCCGCGAAGCTGCCTGCGTCAGCGGGTCAGACAACGTCCGACAATCTGGCGACTACTCAAGTGAATGTTGAAATGTAGCAGATAAACATCACGCGCTTTCCATACACTCAGTCTATATTACTCTATTCTGAGAAACTTAGTAACATTGTGTGATAAATAGTTTCTTAATTTTCTGTGATTTTGAACTAACGAACTTAAAATTTCTTTCTCAGTTTCTTAGCACTTCGGGTGAAATCTGGATATTTTCAACTTCACGTTTTGCAGTTAGTATAATGGTGAAGGAGTATAATGATAAAATAAAAATGATATTAGGGCAAATTTCTTATTTTTTCCAAAATCCTAGGCAAGATTTATTTTTTTAATCAAAATCCTAGGTGATGTTTCTATTTTTTTCAAAATCGTAGGCTCAGTTTCTTATAGATACTTTCAAACTCCGTGTAATCAACTGAGCACATTCAAATCGCAATTTCATCTTGAAGCAATAGGTGGCCAGGTGTTTTTCTTTAAACTCTTTTAATTTTGCAGCAATAGGAAGTCTGGTCTTTTTCTTTAAACTCTTTTATTAAATGCAGAGTGTTGCAGAGTAACAATTTCGTAGGTCAGAATGTTCGAAGATGAAGCATCGTCTAATTAAGATTTCGAACAACCTCGTTCCGACTACGATTAATGATTACACGTCATAATGATTATCGCATGATTTCGGAAAGCTGCCCTTTTTAAACTTTCTCGTTTCACACAAAGTTTTCAAATCATATCCCCTATAATTCTCTAATAGTTCAACTCATTTGTCTAAAAACCAATATAAGTAAGTGGTGTTTCAGCATATGAATCGTGTTGAGAAAGTAGAATATTTCTACTGACAGTTGGTAGACCGAGATAATCCACCGAGATATGAGGAGCTTTCTCCTCCTACTGGTGCTGGCTATCGCTACAGTGGCAACCGTAAAGAAAACAGGTACATATGATAGTATGTTTATTGTTTGCTACTGATCTTGTCGAATTTTCAATTTTTTTCCCTCCCCATTGGCCTTTTTGTGAATACAAAAAGGCAAATGAGAGGGTTAGCAGAGATCGTGTTTGGGAAGGTGAGAAATAGGATATGTGCATAGCAGGGGCGGCTCGTATGGGTGTATGGGTGTTGAGATACACCCAAAGCAGATAAGGAGAAAATAAGAAAAAGATTAAAAAACAAAAATCTATTTTTTTTCTTTCTTCCATAGTCACGCGCGCGGCGCACACTCGCGGAGAATACCAAATCATTAAAAAAAAAAAAGCCGCGCATTAAATTCGATTTATTCTTGCTCGAAAATCGAGCGCTATTATATGGTGTAACGCGCACACCCAAAATCAGGGATTTTACCTGTAAGTTGCAATGATCTCTTAGCGGCTCGTCAAATCTGGGTGCGTAGTGTAATTTTACAATAGATGGGTGCGAGCGTACACCCATGGTTTGGCGGGAAACTTTCGAGGAAAATTCTGGTAGAGCTCTGCGATTAGCGCCATTTCTCTTGCGTCTGCTTGAATTACGTCACTCTTTTCTTTGTAGGCATTTAACTATCGGCATATGAACGTTATTTTCTAAAACTTAAAGATTGAATTCACGAACTATATTTCCGTACTCACTTAATTTGAACACGAAATTGAAGTAAGTTTTCCGAGGATAAAACGATGAAACTTTCGCAAAAAAATCGATCAGCATGTAAATCTTCAGATCATGCATTTCAATATCATTTTCGATTTTGTTTGTCAATCTTCATCATACCTCCATCTTCATCATCACACCTTCATAAAGACCATACAAGAGCACAAAACCACTTAGCAGCACGTGAGTACATAATATTGTTAATATTTATTCAGGTCCGTCAATTTCGAAATATGATTTACAGTATAGTGTGATAGAATGTCGATGTGATATCCATAAAATCGAGATTTTAGCGTCGAAAAATTCGCTTATTTTTTGATAAACTTGACAATTTTAGACCATTTTTATTGCACAATTGAAGAAGAAAATGGGTCCGCCTCTTTTATGTAGGCCTGGGGCCCCCCCCAAACCCCCCCGAGTCCCTCCAACCTCGGTACCCAAGTCCCCATTCCAGCCACCCCCACGAGCCGCCCCTGGTGCATAGCAGGTCCAGATTTGCAATACAACTACTGTAATTTCTGGAAAGTGCCCGGAAAGTCTGAGGGAGATATGTCCACAAATTTTAAGGGAGATGTCCACAAATTTGAGGGAGATGTCCTCATATGTGAGGGATATTTCGTCAACAATGGTACCATCAGGCGGAGTTGCATAGCAACCTTAATTGCGCGCGCAGTTGCGCGCTATTCACTCCGCAAGATCAGGATGGAGGTATACATATCGACCAGTTTTGTGCGCGGCGCTGCGGCGTAACATGTCGCGTGGCACGCTCAAGTTAAGCTTTAGTTAGCCGATCAAATTTTAAGCAAAAATTCAAGCTCCGAGTCAACACTTTACCAATGTTTGAAAATCGAGCAATTTTGAACAATTTATGGTGGAAAAACAAATTATTGTATCAAACAGATTCAGCAACTGAAAGCAGAACTTTAGAGTGATGATATGATACGCGTATCATGAAATTGAATCATCAATGCTAGTTGCTTCAAGTTCAACCATGAAAACCATGGCAAACTACGGAGTTTATGAGATAAATAACTTCGTGAAGTAATTCAATTGCGTTGTTTAAAAGTTCATCAACGTGGATCGAAGCTGCCCACATGCATTTAGAATTGTGCGTTTCTTTAAGCTCGGGGGAGGGAAATTAAGCGCCCGCAAATGGGTAACGGGCGCAATTCTTGTTAATGTGTCGGACCAGACAATTGGCCACATTTGGGCCTTTTTCAGAAAGTGAAATTTTTAAAGGTTGACGACAATTGAAACGCAATTTTAGGCAAGCCACAATACACTAACTATCCAAATTAAATGGCCTAGAAGCCATGTCATGATGCCAAATTATAAAGATAAGTGGAGATTGGAGAACGCATGGTTCATTAATTTGAAAAACTTATTGGCGTTTATCAAACTGGCCTTATTTTAACCGGCCCTTAGCTAATCGGCTCTATGGACGAAAATCGAAACATTCATGAACCATTTTATCCACCATGTTCATGGTATGTTGATCATATTGACACGGTGTCTTGAATGTCAGTGCCATTTTTAGTTATTTTCGTCATGAAATTTTGGACCTCTTACTTAGACTTCTTTATCCTTTTATCCTCAAACTTGCTGGAAATGCATTGCTATTTTCACGTCCCTAGATAAAGGTTGGCAAGAACTGACAGACGATATAACCGTCCCGGCTAAAGAAGATAGCGATGGTAACATGGAGTACGAGTTCTGGGCGGAGAGTAATGCAGACTCAGGAGATATGCTAGTCTTATATGATGAGGGGGGAAGCGATCTTAAAATAGATCCGGGAGATCCTACATTCCTTATAAGATGGTGCAGTTTGACAGATTGGACCCCCTTTAGCAGCAATATTGAGGTTCCTAAAGATCCAGGAAGATTAATCTGGCATTTCAAGATCACAACTGATACAGTCGTCGTGTATTGTAACTTCTTAGAAGTGATTAGATATCCCTGCCCAAACAAATTACCGGGAGCAATGAAAATCCCACCAACTTACGGCAATAGCGATGTCGAACGAAATGCCATATCGAAGTATAAACAGAGTGAAGGTTGGAGTGATATAAAAAGGGAAAATGGATCATATTCGACTTAAAGTCAGAGGCTCTTCAGATAAAACCAACGAGTGACTTTACCGATAAAGAGATCAACATTGATGTACAATTGACAAATGGACTTGGGATGGGTAAAATACGAATCATATCAAGTTCAACACAGACAATTACCTTGGGAGCGGATACATGTTCCACAAGTCTGACTATAACCGAACCTTCTGGACATCAGGACGATGAACCTGTGAATATAATTGTGACAGACACTTCAATCCACATAAGGAGAGGCGGGATTGAAGTATTTAACTGCACATTGTCTGCTTCTTTAACCTGGGACGACGATACCAATACAGCCATCAGGTTCAGCACCTCTGACACTGCTTCTGCTCAGTATGTCCCGTGGCAGTGCTCCGAAGTTCCGGCCGGCTACTACTTGGATGAAACTACTGGAGAATGTGTGAGATGTGAGGAGGGGCAGTATTCAAAAGGAAACCGGGCTGAAAGCTGCACCTCATGTCCTGATGGAGAACAGTCTAATGGAGAAAGAAGTGACTGCGGTAAGTTTCTTGTTTGTACGTCATGCAATGCATTGTAAGTTCGGCTATCAAGTGATCATGTTGATCTAGTAACTTAAGTTGCACTGAGGGGAAGCCAACTGTTATTAAGTAAACTAATCAAATGAGGCGGGGCCGAGTGCAACTTTACCACTTCTGCATTGTATCACAACCAGTGCAAGTGCTGTCAGTATTCTTATACTAATTGCTGCACGTTTACTCTCTCCACTGGATAAACATTTCATGTGATTTCGACTTCGGGGCTCGTACTTAAACTATTTTTTGATATCTTTAACAAAATCTTTCTTTACAAACAATAATAGCCACCGTTAAATGTTTGAACTTCCTGAAACTTCCATTTCGCAGTTTCGTGTGAAGCAGGAACGTACAAAAGCAGTGATATGACTGAGTGTGTAGTGTGTCCAGATAACATGATATCTGAAGAAGCAGGAAGTACTGACTGTAAAGAATGTGAGGATGGCAAGGAACCAAATGAGGCTAAAACCAGCTGTGGTCAGTTATCAGTTATCAGTAATCACTTAATTATCTCACTAGATTCATATAACTTATGATGTCATCAGTTAATGATTATGATCACTCCCAAAGACCCAAATTCATCAGCAAACGGTTGCCGATGGTCGTATCTATTAATACGTGAGTGATAGCAAACGGGGTCTTCTGAGGCTTTATTGAGGACTATAACTATTCATTAGGTTAGGCCCCGTTTGCTAAAGTATAATGCTATCACTCCCGTATTTGTGTGATTTCTATTTCAAGAAACTACAGCTGTAAAATATACTATGTATTGGCCGACGACATGACGTTATCAATATCAAAAACTTACATGGGGTTTTTCGGAAGCCCTTATCACATTGAAACTTTCAGTAAATGGAGTATGGAGGCGACACTCCATGCAGTGAAAGTTTCAAGTTGATAGGTGCTTCGGGCTTCCAATACAGCCCCAAGTAGGTTCCACTAATTCAATTGTTTGACGTAGTCGGCCAATACTTATTGTGCCGAGTAACGCAGGAAGCAGGTGTGAGATAACTACAGAAAACGCGCTGGAGCATGGCACTGAGAAGCCCCATGGTGCGACGGTTATGATTCGCTGTAGAGCTGGCTATGCGGGGAAAGGAGATCGTACTGTGGAATGCTTGGATGGAGAGTGGAAATCCTCCCTTCCGGAGTGTTCAGTTATTGGTAACAACGAAACCAAACACCATACAAATATCATACAATTACCATACAAAAACCATGCATACACCATACAAATGCAATACAAATGCCATACAAATACCAAATTAATACCACATTAATACCATATATAATACTAATATCATACACATATCATGCTTCATTTTTTGCAAACAGTTGGGGAACTGTTTGCAAAAATGTTTTATGCACGTTTTAATGATTATTTTATCTGTTAAATTAAGTGTAAACGTAATGAAAATGGACGGGATAACCATATTTCGTTACATTGGGGGCGTCCAGGCATAGCCCTCGGACTATGTCTTTTTTAAGTTGATGCAATATTTTATCTGAACTCTGAATTTGATTATGCATTCATCGACGGTCGATGAATGCATTTAATGTTCACCTGATGGTTCTGAAGTGTAGCAAAGGAGCAAAATCAGCAGATACCGACATTTATTGCGGATCATTTAATTGGTTATGTATCTCATCAGCTATTGGAAGTTACAAGTTGCTTAACACTAACAGGTCAGTCAAAATATCTCGAAACATTTCACCGTAATTCTATTTCTGTTTTAGATGGGGTGAGCTGATTGAATAAATTCTTCGTGTTATGACCAACTCATGGCGAATGGTCTTGTGTTCAACTTCATCAGTCCTGTTTACTTTGCATACATTAATTTATCGTCAATTATAGTTGAATTTCAACTTATATAAAGTTCAAATTCTTGAATCATCTGAAAATGTACGTTTTTAATACGTATAATGACCATCATTTCGTGATCTTAATTTGTTATTTTCAGGATTTTCAAGATGGAAAGGACAATTATCAAGGAATCGAGGCTCTGTTCTTCTTGGGAGACAAGGGAAAGTTTTACTTCGGTCACACATTCAGCGTCAACAATAAGTTCATTAGACACAAACTTTTAAAATATTCGGACATTAATCTGCAACAATTATCTGTAAAAGTTACTACTCATTATCATGTGATAAACAATTTTCTGATTACTGTAAGCAATTATTTTCAAATTTACTGAGATAAAATGTCATGGTACCGGACTTTCATAAACTTATATCGTTCGCATGAGTTTTGTAACAGGAGTCTAAATTTTAATTTTACAGGAGTCTTGTTATACAGTATTTCTATGACGTGGGTTTTTATGTTAAAGTAGTGCTACGCCTTTATGAAATGTGACTGATATTGATATTTGATTTTTAGAGAGCAATATTTTATGCCTTTTATAGTATTTCTATCGGGATATATTTTTATTTTTATAGATCTTATTTTTATGTTGAAGAGTTAAAAGATTTCACGGGAAGAGACTGAATACTGATATCAGATTTTAATCTTATATTAATACTATATGAAATTTTTATGGAATTGATTTTTAGAGGGATTTTCGCTGATATGCAGATATCGAAAGATTCAATGTTAAAATAGTGAGAGACTTTATTTTTTCAATCTCATGAAATTCGTTTGAATTCTCGACTCCGTGAACTAGGAATTTGAAATTGGGAGATGGAAATCGGGAGTGAATTTTAAATCATAGGTGATGGGTTTGCTTCACTGTACATGGTCAGTATAAATTGTTATATCAACTTTTGGGAATTGTCAATTGGGATAAGCTGTAAAAAGTCACTGTTTATTGACATCAACTCTCAGTTCAACTTCAATGATCAATTATCGTCTTAATTTGATTTACCAATTTAATCGAAGTTAAGTAATTTTATAATCTATCAAGATGATTTCTGAGAACATATAGACAAGTTCTGAATAGTTTCAAACTGATAGAAATTTCAAACAAGATACGTCTATGTATAACAAAACATAGAATTCAAAGCAACCTGAAATTGCACCCAAAATATCGTGGAATTAATTTGACCGCTTGGAAACTGTTTATGATTTTCGGTCGAATTCTATCTCATTATTTGCTCCTCTTCGATAAATGTCCAGCACGAACGAAGAGTTCCCTATCATTATTTAAAAAAATTAGAAAATTTCGTCAAGTTATTAGCGTGTTTAGTGGATGCAAATTGTTAAGTTGGCTAAAACTGATATAGCAGTCTTGCCGTGTCATCCCAACCTAGCTTACCCCGCGTAAAGCCCGAGTAATGCAAGGCGATTAATCCTTTTCCGTGTTAAAATGTGACGCGCCTCTCAATCGTGATCGACTAATACTATCATACCAATCAAAATTGACTTTGAGCGCCATATTAAAAGCTTGAAATTGACATGCCCCGCTTCGTTCAGAGCATAGATAAAAACCAGCTTGTAGTTCTGTATCCACTCAGATATTAACAAATCAGCTCACCTTATCCACAGTTTTGTCAAGTATAGCAATGGGAGCCAGGACTCGAGAACGGTTTGATTCCGTAACAAATCCATTGACAACGATCTCGTCAAGGATCATATGGGCTCGTTCAACGTTGTGCATCAGATCCAACTCACACACGTTACTAGGGAACGGTATTGTTACTAAGTTATAACACTCTGTTATTAGGGAACGGTACTGTTACTAAGCAATAACACTCTGTTATTAGGGAGCCGTACTGTTACTAAGTAATAACACTCTGTTACTGGGGAATAAAACTCTGTTACTACTTACTAAGTAATAACACTCTGTTACTAGGGAACGGTACTGTTACTAATAACATTCTGTTATTAGAGAACGGTACTGTTACTCAGTGATAACACTCTGTTGCTAGGGAACGGTACTGTTACTAAGTAATAACACTCTGTTACTAATTGTCAGACGTTGTCTGACCCCTACGCCTTCGGCGGGCGCGCGCGCGAAGCGCGCGCGTCCGCCGAAATAATGGTCAGACAACGTCTGACAAGTTACTAAGTAATAACACTCTGTTACTTGGGAATAACACTGTTACTTGGGGATAACACTCTGTTCCTTTATTAGGGAAGAAAACTTTGTTATTAGATCCAATGTTTTATCTAAAGAGGTGTATGGGTATACTACAATCATAACAAAATACTGCAATCGATTTTCTAATTTAAGGTATACAACTATGTTACAAGAGGCATAACACTCTGTTACTAAGGTATAAGGGTCTGTAAGCAGGGAATAACACTCTGTTCCTTGATTACAGCAAGGTAAAATAACACTGTAAGCCCACCTGAAGTAAGAGTTGAAAGTCTCCACCAGATTATGAATGAAGGCATAGTGAGACATCACGTTATCCGCTAGTGACACGCCCAGGACAAAGAAGAGAGACGCGTACTGACGGAATATTATGCGAACTTCTTGGGAACCATCCATCAGCGTGAAGTGAGGGCACTGCGAGGGAGGGGGAGTAACAGTTTGCGAGGGAATGGGGTGTTAGAGTGAACTCTGAGAGACAGAGGGGGGGGATTTAGGAGCAGTGCGAGCTGATGCAGGGGAGTAAGAGTAACAGTTTGCGAGGGGATGGGGTGTTAGAGGGAACTGAGAGAGAGGGAGTTGGAGGGGTCAGTGCGAGGGAAGGGGAAGTTGGAGGGAGCAGTGTGAAAGTGTGGGGGAGTTAGAGGGGATGGGAAGTTAGAGGAAAAAGTGTGAGGGAAGGGGGGTTAGAGGGAGCAGCGTGAGGGGGAGTTGGGGAATAGTGTGAGGGGAGGGGAATAGTGTGGGGGAGGGGAAATGGGGAATAGAGTGAGGGGAGGGGGAGTTAGAGGAAACTGTTTGAGAGGATGGTAGGGGGAACATAAGACCAGTTTTGAGGTATGAGAATTCGCACAGAATGCAGCTTACCTGCTGAGGGTCATTGCGTTTCAGACAGTCCCTAAGAATGGTCCTAGGGTCGGGGAGTGGTCGGGTGGTGTAACTCCTGGAAACTCTGACAGCCCCGGTCTTGTTACACACCAGAAGGAATTCTATCATCGTAGAGTGTCGTGGAATTACTCGGGGATGTACGTTGTCAGAGACGGAGGTTTTCTTCAATCAGGATATAGGGTTGTGGCGTGTATGTGTGCGTGTTTGACTGAGTGTAAACTAAACTGCCACTGACACGGAGCGAGGATTGAGAAACAGAGTCACTTGTCTATCCTGTGTAGTTCATGATACATCCTAGTGTCAGAGATTTAGGGGTTAGGTAACCAATCCAGAATGAGGATAAGCACAAAAATTAGGCTATTAAGGATAGGAATTTGGGATATTATCATGTTGAACATGCTTGTTTAGTCACAATCTTGATAAACAAAAATCTGAGTTTGTATAATATTATGTGAAGCGAACATTGCTATAATTGAATTCTGTGAGATTCCATTATGTTCACTGTAGAGTATTACACAAAATATTACGTAGTAATATACTGTATTTTAATTAATAACCAATGATACGAACAATAATGCAAGTAAACGAACAATGACTAGTGATAATTACATATTACTCACTGCCAATAACTTTCCACTAGTGAAATGACGAATAACATAGAGTTCAAATAATTGTGCCAAAAAACAAGTTCCTGCAATTATTATTCCACAAGAGTTCTAGAAAATGATTCGATTCAGCAAATAATTCAGTAAAAGTATAAAATTTGCTAAAACTCTGCAATAGTGCAATTTATCTATACAGCGTTTGTAATTAGCATGGCAATTATCAATACATATACGCTCAGTATTTACATGAATAATTTATCAAAAATCTCAATTCAAACAAGTAAAAACGTGAATAGAGGAAACTCACAAAGTTAAAATTCCCTAAATTTCAATAAAGCAAGTGAGCCGTTATACGACGTGGTAATAGTTTTATTTAAAATTCATAAAAGTCCTCGCTCAACGAAGAATTTATTTCTGACATGAAACTAAAGGAAAGCGACTGCTCACATCGTTACACTTACATACTTCCAATCAACTTCCAGGCTCTCCTCACTGTTCTTTCTGTTTCCTTTGAACCTCCACGTAAATTGCTTTCTGGGTCTGAGGGGGGAAGGTGAGGAATGATGTATGAAAACTAACAAAGATGCTATTTATTGCCATTTTGATCAGAATGCTTGATATTGTACTATTTATTCAGACAAGGGTGTCAATGTCCTTGTGGTCTATTTATGTTTAATCCTTTTTAATCCTTTATTACCATTTGATCCTTTCGCCTGTCTGAATATTTCAAAACAGTTGCAGTTAACAGTACATTGTTTTCATGGTAATAGATCTTGGTTATCCTTAATATCAAAGGTTGTCATAGCACCACCTTACCTGGTCATGTAGCTCCCGGAACAACCCAAAGAAGAAGCAATACTCGAAGAATACGAAGAAAGGAGCTGTCAGGAGAGCCTGAATAAGACTCTCCAGCAGGGCAGGTCGTCTCCCCTCAAACATCCCATGACCTGAGTGGGTAAGTGCTGTAGTGGTATCGATTTGGGTAGATGGATTTCACCCATCCCTAGCGCGCAACACTCGGAAAAAAAATGGCGCGCGGCGGAGGGTTAAGGGTAAAATCCTACAACGATTTTGGCAAAAGATCGAAAGATCCTGGGTTCGAATCCCGGGCAGCGCCAGAGGTAGGTAGGAGCTACTACTTTACTAAACTCACCAATAAACTGAGCAATCCAGGAAACAGCGTGAATACCAAGCAACCACATTCCTTTGCTGTCACAATCCTGTTCCCAGAACAAATGAGCTGAATACACCTGAAAATAGGGAAATAGGGAAACAAGTCAAGGAGTTCATTCTATGAAAGTATAACGTCGCTCATTTATTAAAGCTCTTCAGTCTTCCGAACCAACTAAAAGGCAGCTAAAATACATACAATTTTCAGAAGATTTCCAATGATCGGAAAAACACCGTGCAAAGTGCTTTTCCATGGTCACCTTTCTAAAAGCTGCTGTGATTAAGCACAGAAACATAAAAACACTTTGTAAATCCGTTACTTGATAGTAAATTCAGATAACTCTTTCTTCCTCTATGATACGTACCATGCCAGAAAGAATGGGCAGAGTGATAAGACCAGCAGGTGGGTACAGGTACAAATAATACACGATATACACCAGTGTACCGAGGTGTGATGCTGTCACTGTGTACTCTCCGACTGTTGCTACGTGCAGAGGGACTAACATGGCCATACCTGAACGTTGTCATGGTTACAATGGTACGCTAAGACGTTACCATAGCAACGTGTGACTCTACACAACAATAGGGCGTTTCATAATTTCCCAACTAGAGAACTGTATATTGTTCGGGGTCAAAAAGCTGGCGGACATTAAAAATTGACAGAAAAAATTTTCAGATTTTACCTGTAAAATCATAGTTTCGGTAAAATGTGCCCATTTCTTTTGCTTGGTATATTTCTAAGCTTCCACCAGCCCAGAAAATGGGGTATAGGTCCATACCTTCAAAGCTGAGTTATCACTGATGCTAAATGGGCATACACCTTGAAACAGGCGCATGCCCATATGGGCATATGAAAGTCGGTGATAACTCAGCTTCGACTGTCAAAAATGCTACGTGCAGAGGGACTAACATGGCCATACCTGAACGTTGTCATGGTTACAATTTTGATGTCCTAAGATACCTACCATAGCAGTTGGGAACGCCCTACACAACAATAACCATAGCAACGCGTGAAACCACACGGCAATTACCATGGCAACGCGGATCTCTAATGCCTACACAGTTAAATAACCAATCCACGACTTGTGAGTTTAGTTCCAGTACCTGTCCAAAGCAGCAGAGGCACACATACAGCGTGTATCAGCTTGTTCATGGCATCACTGTGGTACGATCCATAAAACACCAGTTCATCTTTTAGCGACATGATCTACAGGGTGAAGAGAGATTTGTCAGGGGTCACAGGATCATTGATAAACTTATGTAATGGGAATATTCTGAAAATCGAGTTCAGCTAAATTTGGTTCCCATCAATCTAAAAGATTCAACCAATAAATATCAATGGGATGGCATGCATAAATCCGAAATTACCTGATTATACCTACCAGATAAAACTGAAGAAATAACTGTGGTATTAAATCGCACACCTTTCAATGAATCGATGAATGATGTAATACAGTGAAGCGAATAAAAATTGATACAAATTATTCGACCAATCTTTACATTCAACACGAAATTATATTGCACCACAATATGTGTAATCATAAAAACTAGTATATTAAATAGATCAAAATTAAATCAAATTTTACTATTAAACACGAGGAGTAACTGGACTCGTAAGCTTTGAAAATGCCAGATAAACTGTCATTAGTTCATTTAAGTAATTTCTTTGTTTTCAGGATATCAGGAACATATTGGTAAGTTCCTTTTCTTTGACCAATGACGATAATATTATGATAGCATCATCAAACACATTCCAAAGCAGAAAGATTTGTTTTGAGTGCCCAAATGACTAAATAGGAAGTCATCATCAAAGTGAAGATTGTGAAATTTCCACATCACATACATACCACCATGCTTTGCAACCTCATAAGCGGTAATAACTGACCTTTAATGACGACATTTCAATATAGTTGGATCTTGAAAGCACGCTTATAGCAACATGAATATATAGATCTTCGATACAAGAACTGAATAACATTAATATCATCATTAATACGAAGCACTAAAAACGAAGCATGCCGTATTAAAGCATACGTGAATGCACTATATAAATGTTAATTAGAGTTTGGCATATTGACGCTCTCACCAAATACCGATATATAGATTACAATCTCACACGTACGATGTACATTTACAAAATAGAGTATCAATCCGGGAAAAGACATAAAATATGAAGATCGTTGAGTTCAAGTGTCATTTGGATAAGCAACAGTGAAGAGAGTAGAGAGGAGACGAGAGTGGATTCTTCAAATCAATGTGATCGAACTTTTCCAGGCGTGTAGTTTTTATCTGAAATATTGAGGAGTCATAATGCTGGAACATCCAAAATTTTGACAAATGTTACATTTTTTATTGCAATAAACGTATTGGGGCGGATTACGATAAAGTTTTTATCGATAACAGGCTCTGTCAGGAACATATGCAAACATTTCTCATTTTGTGCCAATGGGTGCCCGGCTATTTTGTTGATAAAACCCTCGATTGCCTGCCTCCTTTCCTCAATGAACTCCTCTTCGAAGATACCTGCCAGCGAGAATTAACATTAAAGTACCTCGTAGGTACTTGAAATTAAGTAGGAAGAGAAGGCAGGGAATTCCCGTGCCAATTGAAATTCTACACTGCGCGCAAAAAGATGCGCCGTGCGCGCAAAAATAGGGGCCTTTTTTCTCTAAAATTCAAGAAAAACTAGCAATACCACGTTTCAATCTGTTACATCATTATCGTGTTTATAATTGATTCAAAACAACATTGTTTTGGCCTGTCTGCTTCTTATGGTACTAACAAACAGACAACAGCAGAAATTTCATTCTCGCACGAGAAAAATTGCATACAACTCAAACAGAGACTTTCAAGTTGTCAGTGAAAACGCATGAACCATACGGGACTTTTTAGTCATGACAGGTACGTTATAAGAACCGAATCATACTAAAAGATATCAAAAACATTTAATCTAGAGATGGAAACATACCATCATCGCCCCGGAATGGGAGCAGCCTCTTCAGTGCCTTGCCTGGTAACGTTGGTACTATGATCTGAAATACGGGATATTCTTTGAAAAAACATTGGTCACATTAAATGAAGGCAATAATTGAAAACAGATGGTCTAGCTCGGATTTCCAGCAAGAACCTACAAGAGGTACAATAGGGTATGTATTTCAATCGAAAAATAATGATTATTTCGTCAGCAAAAAATGATCTTGCTTTCCTTTTCCAGTTCGCCCCTCAGCCACTCGAAGTCACTGTACCGTCTCCTGACAGAGCATTCCTGGACTCTGAATATCGGGAGGTTCGTCTGAAATTGGAATGGGTTATTTGGAATGGGAAATAAGCTTGCGTATCTTTAGGACATAAACTTCTTGCAATTAAGGAATTGACTGAAATTTCAGTACTTTATAGAGTCAAATTTAAATAGCTTCCTCCATAATATCACAACCCATATTTTATTATATTATCTCAGCCCTTCCAACCTCAATCTGCGCACAATATTTCACCCACACCCATCACGGTATTACTACCAGCCCGTGTTACCCAGTCTTAGACCCTAAGACCATTTCTCACCTTGAGCCTGACCTCGTAGTCAGTATACCGCTTGTTAGCCACGCCATGTGTCTCCGGACTACACACGTCTATTTCCAGGAAATTAGCCGGCAGATCGTATGCCTCCTGGAGGGTCTGATCCTTGGGCGGCAGTCGTGATGTGATCCGGTCATCTACTGTAGATGCCATACTACTATTTGATTGTTTAAGTCAGTGATGTGATCCGGTCATCTACTGTAGATGCCATACTACTATTGAGGGAGTTTAAGTCAGTGATGTGATCCGGTCATCTACTGTAGATGCCATACTACTATTGGGGAGTTTAATTCAGTGATGTGATCCGGTCAATTAATGTGGATGCCATACTACTATTGGGGAGTTTAAGTCAGTAATGTGATCCGATCATCTACTGTAGGGGTACACTATTGGGGAGTCTTTCGTATACTTTCATATGACCGGTTAAGTAACAGTGCAACATTGTAAATGTATAACAGCTGTAAGTGTCAAATTATCAAGTAATCCTTTTCACTGTTAGTTCATATAACTTTTAAGTATTAATCTGAATAGCTCACACATTAAATCAGACAATAGCTCTACGTCAGTACTTACAAAGTTACAAGAGGTAATCAATGTTAGAACATTTGATATACTTTAAATCTCCGTAATAAAGCAATGACATGTCAAAAGCATTAAATATACAATCATATAATGTTTTTCGTCCGGTCATCTACGGTGATCCCAAATACTATTGGGGAGTTTAAGTCAGGGGGGCCGGTCTGGACCCCTACTACTATTGGGGAGTTTAAGTCAGTGATGTGATCCAATTATTGTTATAACCATCAATTTTGCATTCACTTCTCAAAATAGTCTTTGATGTACTATATTGTGGGAGTATACCTGTGATGTAGGGGTAGACTGGGGTTCAGTAACAATTTTCTCCACTTTCTCATATGACCGGTTATAACAGTGCATTAAATGTGTACATTGAGGCTTATTATATAACCATTTGTTTATCACTGGTTTGACTGCCAGACAGACCGACATTAACTTGCGATTATCTGTGTGTACTGTATCCATTTTCATCTTTTCAGCCTGCCAACTTACTTAAAACTTAAAAGAGGTTCAATATTATAAATTCTTATTAGGTTTAAATTTCGTAAAAAAGCAACTTTTGTCCCCAGAAACACTAAAAATTTAATTTAATGATTTTTTTTCTATAACAACAATAATATCATAAATATTATAGAAAGTTTACTAGTTTAGAACCGTTTTTAAAGAGTAACCACTATACTTTCTTGCCAGTGTAAATTTGACGAAAGTGGCAGTAAAAGCATATGCAAATCACAAAGCAAACGATGAACAAGATTTTAACGAACTAGTAACTACAACCACTGTGCAATGTAACTTTCAATCATATAACAGGCAGCTCTTTACGCCTTTACAAATATAGGGCGAGGTGTGACGTGAAGAAGAAGAAGAAGAAGAAGAATATTCATTACTTGATGTTAATGAGCTTGACTCTTCCATTGAAAGACTGAATGTATACAAATATATATTATATGCACTGACGTAGCTTAGGTACGTGATTTAACTATCGCAATGGCTTCACTAGAGCACATCATCCTAGAAATCACGTCATTTAACAGGGTTATCAGCTGCAAATAACGGGGTGTACAGCTTAGCAGGGGCGTAGCCAGGGGGAAGCGACACTGGTGGCTGCCTTCTACCTTTTCGGACAGAGATTGCGAAAATTTTGTTCATTTTGTTATAATAAGAGCTTTGAGCCAAGCAAAATAAAACATTCGACAGGTTTTGAATGTTACTCACCGGCTACGCCCCTGCAGCTAAGATAAGACGCTAGGAGACAGGAAATAGTCCTGAATAATAACCGAACAATATCAATAACGTCATTTCAGGAACATATGAAATTTTGAGGCTGAAAGTGATGTTATATTATCGATTGATACTGATGAAGCAGTCTTAATTTCACTGTCTTTGTGTCTTACTACCTAGTGTTCGAGCTGTTAGGTAAAACTGATTTCCAAATTTCAGGTAACTCCTTAATGTTTGACTGTCACGTGACATTGACCCTGTTCCTCATGACCTTCTTAGTATCACGTGACTTTCTCTGTTTCTCATGTCTTTCTTAATTTACGTTAATATCACGTGACTTTGATCCTGTTCTTCATAACCTTCTTGATACAGAACTCCCAGGAAAGCAGTATCTGAGTCATGGTGCAGTTCATGGTGAGAGTTATCAGCTTGTTGGAGAGCTCCCGTTCCACGCTCATGCCCACCTTGTTACGGGATGGCTTTACCTGCAGGCGATGAGAGAGTGAAGGGGGGGGGGACGGACGCTTCATCTCAAGACACTTTATCTCGCAATATGTCAACTCTACGCAAAGGTAAGGGTCTGGCGTAAGCGTCAGTGTTCCGGTTACAGTTAGGTTATGGTTAGGGGCAGGACAGGGAGATGAAGTGTTCTGAGATGTAACGTCGTACGCCCATTGAAGGTGATGGAGATAGGTAACATATCAAGAGTCAAAACTGTCTTATTTCAACAAATTATCTTGTAAGTTGTAGCTGAGAAATAAAGAGTGGCAATGCACTTTATGAAATTTACAGTGCGAAAATATGGTAAATATCTGTTGATACTGCATCAGTCATTGATCTCTTAAGGGTCAAACTATTCTATTTTATTTACTGTAACTCTTACATGAATATAAAGTATTAAAATCACTTCTTGGCACCTGTTGAGTAGGTACAGTGTACATTTGCTTGTACTAGGGCTGACATATGAACTAAATACCATGCAACCTGAATCTGATACTCATTTATGTATCAGAATATCGAATTCTAAAGTCCTTATTACATACGTCCTATGAAAGGGTCTAGTTTACGGTGCTGGTAATTCAATACCGAATGAACTAATCACTTATCACAGTTCACACAGCAAATTGCTTTTACTCATACACTCAAAAACGTGCAAACATTATATAAGATTCTACAGATGACAGCAATAAGTCTCCAGTCTCAATGAATTTATGAGTAGGTTAAGTGTTGATGAATTTATGTACTGAAATAGGTAAGGTATTATGTGTTGATGATCACCTGATTAGACGTACTGGTGTATTGATCAGTTTCACATTAGTCATCTGACGTATGGTGTACTTGAATTTCATAGTCAGATATATTGATGATAAGAAATAGCTCAGTAGAAATCGTCACCCCAATTTCTCAATTTAATCACCCCAATTAACAACTAAGTACTAACCCATGGCGACTGGTCGGGGTACTTCTTGGGAATCACCACAGTAATGCAAGGGTACGATGCAGTACTTTGTGTGCTTCACTGCCACTTCCACTCCCCCACGGGACTTGTTCTTAACCACTGCCTGGTCAAAGTGTCGTCATATTTAGATGATGACTTCGTTACGCTAAATCAGGTTAATTAACGGAGTAAACATTTTGCAATTGCGGAAAACTTCTAATCTTGTGTAGTGTGATTGATTTATGAAGATAAATCTATGAAATTCTTGAATTTGCAGAATAAGAACAGGCATCTGGCAACACCGCCTATGATACCTTGAAGAAAGAAGGAAGTCGTTTTATCTCGCTATCGAGAAGGTCTGAGGGCGACTGATCTCTTTTCTTAGGCCGTTTTGCTGGGGGGTAGAGAGCAACATCTCCACAGAGGCTGTGCAGTGCAGGGCCAAACGTTCTCCTGAATAGAGAGAATGTGTTTGTACTTTTGTATAATCTAAAGATGTCCTTCATTCGAATATGTGACGCTTTTTTTTCGAGTGAACAGAATAGATTTTTTGTGTTCATCCAATTTGCAATACTGCAAAGTATAAACTCTAAAAGCATTTATTCAAGCTAGAGAAGCTGTTTGCTGTTATTTCATATTTGAAATACCTACTAACGCTTATCAAAATCAAAAACAGTTTTCATCTCGGGCCGCTCATTGAAAGTTCAAACTGGGTCTCACAGGAGGATCAAGGAATTAGAAATTGGGAATCTTTGCTGCTTATTTTTGCGTAACCCAATACCTATGTACTTGACGTGAAAATAATTCACTTATATATGATAGTTTGGTAATTAGTGCATTGCGCATTCAAGAAATTGGTTATAATTCCTCCGAGAAATCCCAACGTAAACAGGCTTGTGGCAACAATGGTGTCAGATCAGAAACTAAACGAGTCTGAAGTCAGTGACATATATAATCGTTTTCAAGTTCATAACTCCACACTATGGCTGAAGTCATCAAACGAAAAGAGTTCAACGAGGACGGTAAGGAGATCAGGACCCACCAAGCCTCTCCTCCTCCCAGTTCAGTCAAGGCTCAGAACATCATCAACCGCTCCGAGGATGGAAAGGAGGAGGTCGTCCAGAAGAAGTAGGATATTTCTTTGTGTTTGGAATTAGACCAGGGAGGCTTTAATTAGAATTTGTTTTGAACGCAATCCTCCTTATTCATACCCCTTTTTCCCCTTCCTTTCATATCTACCTCCTCCCTGGCCTCATTATATCCTTATTCCTAACCTAATCCTCACTCCTCTGACTTCTGAGTCACTCCTCTGGCTGCCTATTTCCCACTAACTCCCCCCTCAGAGTAACGGATGAGAAGGTTGCTGCCCGCACTCCCCCTCCCTCCCTCCTACTGCCCCACTCCCCTACTCCGTCCTTCTCCCATCCCTCACTCCCCTGCTCGGTGCTCCCTCTCTCTCACTCTCCTCCCATCCCACTAACTCCCCCGCCTCCACAGGGTGACTGATGAGAAGGTTGCTGCCCGCATGTGGAATGAGCTGGAGTGCCCCATCTGTCGGGACCACTTCACCTCCCCCCGTGTGTTGCCCTGTCTCCACACCTACTGTGAGGCGTGTCTTGCGCAGGCTGCCGGACACAACTCCTATGTTGTGTGAGTACTCTTCGAATAACTGTGAAATTACTTTGAAATTACTCTCAATTTAAGAAATTACTCTCGAATTACCTTGAAATTACTCTGAAAATGTTTGTAAAAACCTTGTGCATTTCTCTCCTTGAAGCTGTGCTATGGGATTTGTTCTAATAGACATAGTCCCATGGATCACTGGAATTACTGTTCCCCTCTCGCCCCTAACTCTGATCCATTTCAGGTGTCCCATCTGCCGGAAGGAGGTTGCCCTGATTAACGGAGATGTCAAGAACTTCACCAAACACCGGGTCATTGAGAACCTCATCAAGATCCTCAACCTCAACAAGGAGAAGGAGACCAAGACCTGCGATGGGTGCGGCAACTGCGGTGAGTGGAAACAGCATATTATAATCCACTTTAAGTGGATTCAGAGTGAGTGGACTCAGCCAACTATTTAACCACGTTTAGCTTATTTTATCTCTCTTGGTAGAGAACGTCTTGATTAAACTACATCGCAACAAGTTTCCAGTTTGAGACTAAATGAACTCTTCCATTTCTTAATGCCTTCTTTGACACTATCAAATATTTGAAATCTTCCAAACAAATCCAATACCACACCCAAACTTTAATAACCCCCTTCTTCTTCAGGCGCTGAGTTCTGGTGCGTGGAGGCAGAGGAGGCTTACTGTAAGGACTGCAAGTCTATCTACAGCTCCCTCAAGTACACTAAGGACCACCACATCTTCAACTTTGACGAGCTTATCAAGGACAGGTCCCTGCAGGTGGGTGGTTCCCCAGTAGGCTGAAAATTCAAGGGTATTAGTATTATTCCGGGGGGATGAAGTCCAAAAACCCAAGCCCTGACTAGGTGTTTTTGGGTTTTTGAGCTTCAACCCCTATTCCACTATTTCAAAGACCAACACAAAGTGATCTCTGTAAAGTTGACACTGTAGGTTTGTATCTGATGTACAACTGCAGATTATAACTGCAGATGGCTGGGCGACTGGCAATGCTTGAGAAAATTAACCAAATAGAGACTTACTGAAACGCTCAAAGAAATTGCAGGCTCTTCAGACTTTCAGAGGTGCTCCTGGTCCTTCAAACTGTCAACAATAAACGTTCTGAATAAACTTTGAACTCTTGGAGCCCTGATAGAAACCATCGACTTCATTGATTTCATTTATCAATCGCTCCATATCCTCTATATCCTTTCCACGAGTTTCTTACGGAACTATTCAAGGTCCATTTTGCTTGTCTTATTAAACGAGTTTTCCTGGCGACACCAAACCCGTTCATAGATTTGTCTCCTGCAGAACTGCTACAAACGAACTCTATGATGTGAGATGGACTGGTAAATACGAGTACAATACTACAGTAGAGTCTTGCAGATAAACTCAGATGCTCTCTTAGAATCACAAAAGTGCCTTCATGAGCTCTTGGACTGATTAAGTGACTTTGGAAAATTCTCACCAGATCTGAAAATTCTTTTTCTGACCGTGCAGCGAAAGCTTCTAATGAATCATCTCTTGTATCAATCTGCTCTTCTCGAACTTTTGGGCTACATACAAATACACCAAAACCCAGTGGGCGGACTTCTACCTGAAGTTGACCCCGTAGGAGCCTACAAATCAGATCAATGAGGTTTAACTTGAATAAGGTAAGGTATGCCCCATGTGTGATGTATGCGTTAGCCTATTTTCCATTAAAATCATGATGATTCCGCGAGTGTCAGGGGCAGTTCGATCTGCAGTTTGCGCATCTTTTGTGTGCACGGCTTAAGTTTGCGCGACATATCCGCACAAGACATGTACGCCGCGCACACAAAATACGCGCACAGTGCAGTTCAAACTTCCACCGTTGGTTTGCTTCACTCCAAAGATACCCTGCGTAACACTAACCGCTAAACCCTCCTCGTCAGGCTAACCACCGGATCCAGATGTGCCCCAAGCATCCCGAAGAGGCCCTGAGACTGTACTGTGAAACCACCAACGAGTCCATCTGTAGGGACTGTACTCTAGGAGAGTATAAGAACATGAAGCAGTGTGCTTTGAAATCTTTAAATCTTTAAAATCTTTGAATAATTTCTGAATTCTGATTACCGGGATATGGACTAATCAAGAACTCGTTTAAAACTCAGAGATTCCATGCAGAATTCAATTTTTTATTCTATCCCCTTTTAGTTATAATTCTCTACCTACCGCTTCCTTGATTCCCTCTTTTTTCAGGAGAGTATAAGAACATGAAGGTGAAGCCGATCACCGAGATCATCGGCTCCCACCGTGAGAATGTGAAGCAAGCTCTGGATGCTGTGCAGTCCAAGCTGAAACCTCTCAACCAGAGCATCATTATTCTCAAGGACGAAGAGCATGAGATGAAGGTAGGGGGTGCAGGAGTTTATAATTATATGAAGATTTTCGACGAATTTACTTCGTTACGGATGGAAGTTTGCAGCGACGTTTTGATTTTCAGAAAAATTTGAAAAAATTCAAGAAAAAATGGAGTTGAAGGCCCAATTAAAGCAATTGTAGAAATTGTATTTCGTCAATAATCTTCATAGGCGGATGGTTAGTATCCTCAGTTTAAAAACTCAGATTCACTTCAGGAAGAGGCCGTTATTGATTGAATAATGATGATGCTTTTCAAGTTTGTAAGATCAGCTTCCTTTAAACGCTGTTTCTCACCAGGAGCAAGCTAAGAAGGCCCAGAACGACATCAAGACTATGATGGAACGTGTCCAGAAAGCCATCAAGGCCAGGGAACAGCATCTTCTCAACACTGGTATGCGCGGTATTCTTTATCATTGATATTATCTCTTCCATTGGGTATTTCACAGCAGTAATACCTGGGTCTTATCTACCAGTTCCACTCTTGATTAAGTTTCAAATTCCTCGCCAAACCCCATGACTCCCTCGCTTTTCCCACATTCATACCACTGACCCCTCCTCCCCTCCCTCTGACATAACCCCTGATCACCTCTTATTATACTCCCCTCTTAGTTGAGCAGATGAAGCAGGCCAGCGTATCCCAGCTGGAGTCTAAGAGAGAGGAGCTCTCTGTTGCCATGCAGAGCACCCAGGCTGGGTGTGACTTTGTGGCTAACCTCCTCAATGATGGCTCCGATGTGGACATCCTCGGAATGGAGAGCCAGGTACCTAGAGTGGGGGTGGGAGTGGGGATGGATGATTTATAGTGAGATTTTAGTTTGGGTGAATAGGGAGAGTGTGTTATGAATTCAGCAGGTAAAATCTCCCGGGGAATCGTAGAACCATCTCTTTGATTCGTCTAGCATAAATCTTTGTACATGATAGCCTTCTCTCTTTATAGCAAGTCCCTTCCCTCAGATCTACGAAAGAATGGAAGAGCTGAAGAATGTTGACCTTGATATTGGTGTGAAGAGGAAGAACATCGAATTCCAGAAGGTAAACTGTAGTTTGGTGAGCCTATTTTACTTCATAGAAATTAATTGAACTCATTGAGATTACAGATTCTTTGTCATTGATTTAATCATCCTCTTTTCTTTCTTTTTCTTATGAGCACACTCCAATAACTTATTTTAGCCCCTCCACTTCCCACTCTAAACCCACTTTACACCTTATCCATATTCTATCCTCTACCCTTCACAGTCACCACTGACACTGTTTCAGGTCAATGAGACGACCATCACCACCCTCATTAACTAACTCTTCCTCTCACCCCCTCATTTCGACCCCCTCTTCCCTTCCCTCCCACCACTCTGGCCCCACTCACACCCTCCTCCTTTCCCCAGGTGAATGAGACAATCATCACCACTTTCATTGACGGACTTGGTAAGTTCGTTGTGGAGACTTACAACGCTCAGCCTATCAAGGAGATGAGGGAGAGGACTGCTAATGGAACTGGACATGGCAGCAAGCAGGCTACCAGCCATGGCCGACCCATCAGCCCAGGTACAATATGTGATATTTCATTGAGTTGTTTACTGAATTTTTTGTCGGTGGACTCTCCACTGACACTGCTTTTTACCCCTTCTTAGCCCTTCTGATGTCTTGATAAATCACAAAGAGGCGTTGCTTCCTCAAATTCATATCGAATATGCCCCATAAAATAACAATCATTACTTATAGTCACAGTAATCATTATGCAAAATCTGTGGACTGAAATCGGAATGTTCGGAATTAAATCGGAAATTATTTTAGCTATTTGAATATTTAATAAACTGAATGAAGAACCGAAAATTCGGTGGAAAACTCTCAACTCTGTAACTTTATGTCATAAATCAATATCGGTAAATAGCCAGTTGTTATCAACAACAAAACATGCTGTTTATTCCCTTAACATATCAACAAAAACAGAAGCATTTCTTCTTCTTCTTCTGCGTCTTCTCCCCCTCTGGCCTCTTGAACAACACCTCCTGCCTCTCCGGTATCTTAACAATCTCCCTCACCGCCCTCTCGAACATCTCCGCCACCCCCTCGCCACTCAGCGCGCTGCACTCCACACTCCGCATCCCGTGGGTGCGCGCGTAGTCCGCTGCCTCCCCCTTTGCCACTTGGCGCGGCTCCAAGTCCGCCTTGTTCCCCACCAGCATCTTAACCACATGCTCGTCCCACATGCACCGCCGCATCTCGTCCTGTAGCAAACCAAATGTTACCATTTCTCAATAAATCCGGTTAAATTTGGCTAAAAACGCCTGATTAACCGGTATTTGTTTTGGTTCAGTTAACCGACCGGCGACCGTTTCCCTGAACAATTGATCGAGAAATCAAAATATTCGGTTACAGTTACTGTTTTGGTTGGATTATCATAAATACGCCCGTTTAACCGGCATTTCGGCGTTTAGGTTTGGTTAACCGGTCGTCTCTTACCTGGAAGGGTGCCAGGTTCAGGAATGTTTCTCTGGAGCTGAGATCGTAGACCAGAAACACAGCTGAAGCTTGTGTGTAGTAGCTGGGGGCCATGGTCTTGTACCTCTCTCCTCCACTCGGCTCCCAGATCTGGAGTTTGTAAGTCTTGTTGTCCACCGACACCACCTTGATCTTGTAGTCAATGCCGATAGTTGCGCAGTAACCCTCATCGAATGTGTCATCTACGTAGCGGTGGAGAAGGGAACTCTTCCCAACGAAGGAGTGCCCCACCAGGATCATTTTAATGACCGGAATGTGGTCTGAAGAGGACATATCTTCTGTGAAACTCGCAGGATGATTGGGCTCCTGTCACACTCTTTAGTCACAATCTTTAGTGGTAGTCACAATCTTTAGTGGTAGTCACACTCTTTAAGAAATACGTATCAAGAACAAAATACTACGCTTCCATTCAAATGACACACTTCTGATGACGAATTAATACTTTTCAGTGTACAGTCCTTTTCTTATAACTGAATAACAAAAAACAACATACAGAATAAACAAGAAAAACAAGCACGATATATATTAGCAGTGATTAACTGTACAAGCTAACTTAGCATATTATCACACCGCCAGCAGCAGCACACTTTCCGATAGTTCTGGTATACTCTCTTTGCAGGAGAGCCTGAATATACCAGCTATTTTAATTTTCATTATACTTAAGCTGAACATTGCCAAGTTACCTGTCATCAAGGTGTATACTTCGACTGTTGGGATTTAAAACATATGTGAAGATGCCTGATTTCTTCTTTTTGTTTATTTGATGTGCAAATGGTATGTGGAGCCGTATTACCTAGTTGAGAATAGTTAAAATTTGGAAAATGTGATGAAGTTTAAAGGGGAAATAAACGCTTTGAATAAGGGCATAAAAGGGGCATATTTGGAGCAGTCAGTGACTTAATTATCTGTTTCTTGACCCAATTGGAAATCTCGTTTTCTTTTCAGGAGAGTTCTCTTTTCTGAGATTTGCCACAGCCATTTCAAACCTTGTTATTTCAGGAGAGTTCTCTACTCTGAGATCTGCTATTGACGGGGATGAGGACCATGCTGCCCACCATGCTGAGATTTCTGACACTGTCACCGACTACTACGTCGGAAAAGGTACGTAAATAACATTTGTAATCATCAAATATTTGAGTTTATATCCGACTTAATTTCGTAGCGGGACGTTTTAAGTTGACATAATTAGATAATTCAGCCACAACATCTCATTCTCCAGTCAAAGAATGGTCGAATTTATCTAACTCGAGTTATGAGAACTTAGCGCACCTTCTGTGTCCGCTATGGCACGAAAAAAGCTTCTCCTTCACTTTCACATTACCCTACCCTCCCACTCTTACAGGTGTCCGAGCCATTGGTGCACCCAACTGCAAGTCAGGAACTGGCGTGGCTGAGTTCAAGAAACCCATGGGCATCAGCTTTGATAAGTCCGGCAACATGTACGTCGCTGACACAGGTGAGTCACGAATAATTCGAATTATATTGCTTTTATTGACTCAATAATTATAAAAGAAATTGTGAAAATCAATAATTTTTGATCTCCCCTAAGCAAAGAAAATGTCTACTTGAAATTTACCATCCCCCTCTTCAGAGAACAACAGAGTTCAGTGCCTGAAGAAGACTGGTAAATTCTCCCACATCATTGGTGCTGGAAAGAAAGGTTCCGGCAAGGGAGAACTGGACAACCCTACTGACACTTGCGTGGACAGCCAAGGTTCGTTCTACTTCCAGGATTAATGTTCTATGCTGAAAGTTTCTAGTTTCCGACATAGTAAATTCCCCTTCTTTGTTTCTGCCATAGGTGAAACTGGAAGTGCTATCGCATCTTTAACAAACTATATGTCACGAGAGTTGCCTCTATTCCCCTCAAATATAGATTCAGTAATTAGACATAATTTTTGTTTCTATTTCACACACCCTTCTCCAGGTTTCGTGTACGTTGTGGACTCTGGAAACAACAGGATCTCCGTGTTCACGACCCAAGGCAAGTTCGTGAGGACTCTGGGAAGAGAGGGTAAGAGTGAGGGAGAGTTCCTGAACCCAAGGAAGATCTGCTGTACTAGAGACAACTACCTGATCATCACTGACTCTGACAATAACAGGGTCCAGATCTTTGACTCACGGGTAGGTGGGAGAGGACAATAAACCATCTTTCATATCCATACCAAATTCCAAAAAGTATAAACAACTGCTTGCTTATTCGATCATGATATGAAATTATTTATCGCTCCCGGCCTGCCCCTGATACCCGCCGAAGTCCTCTGGCTAACCCTAACGCAAGTTGGACACGTTTGATAATGCGAGAAAGTTTGAATTTTGGGAGATTTCGAACAGCTTGTGCTAGTCCTCAAGCTTTCTAAAGTTCTAACCCCCCGTGTGTTTTTCAGGGCAACTTCCTGAGAGTTATCGGAGGATCTGACAACGCCCCTGAGGGTCAGCTCCACCAGCCAGTCGGAGTCACCTCAGACTCTCACGGTCTGATCTACGTGTCCCAGATGAAACCTGCCTGTATCAAGGTATGGGATCAAGATGTTGATTGAAGGCTGATGGATGTTTCCTCTATTATACTTGAATAATTTCCGTATTTCTGTGCTCAAATTGCCCCAATGAATTGTTCATTTCGATCGTCAAATCGCCAAACGTACTCACCAACTCTCGCGCAGGTCTATGGATTTGATGGAGGCTACATTGGACAGTTCGGAAAGGAGGGTAAGGGCAAGGGAGAGCTCCTGGGACCCAGTGACATCACTGTGGATGCTCAGGGTGGAATCATCGTGTCTGAGTGGGGCAACTGCAGAATCTCTATCTTTGACGAGCGTGGCCAGTGAGTCTCATCTTTTGCTTTGAATTTTTTAGTTGTCTGACTCAGTTATTATAAGCTCCAATTCAAATTTGATGTTGGGCAATGGACATCCGGCATACTATCAATACTCAATCGATAGTGTTCTTCAAGTTTGATACCATCAACTTACACATTCAAATCACGATCATGAAACCAAGTTTATTGAATCAGTGTAAAGTAACCTATGATCCTTTCAGCTACCACGGCAAGTACGGAAAACGTGGCAAGAAATACGGAGAATTCGACGGACCCTGTTGTGTTGAGCTGAACCAAGAGGGCCGACTGGTGGTCGTGGATACCTGGAACCACCGAATCCAGATCCTGTAAATCACACGCGGCAGAAAGGTCACGTGACATCTCGCGTGAGAAAGGTCACGTGACATCACGCGTGAGGAAGGTGCCCACGTGCGCGCGCGGCGTTACTCACGCGCACGTGCGTCGTGCACGGCACAGACTTGTAATGAACAACTTGTAAACTTCGGACTGTTTGCGCTCCCCACTTCTGCGTTTCGTCGGTTGATGCGACTGTGTTAATCTCCATCCTCGCATATTATACCCTTGATATCAGGGATTTAGACTTATTTAGATTAGACTTTCTACTTATTTCAATGTTCATGGGAATGAGTTTGTGGTCTAATTACTAAATTATTTATCATAAATCGTCGGGTTTATAATGAGAGTTGATTGGAGTTTGATTCGGTTATTTGAGCGGCCTAGCCTGAACCTGGTGCCCACTTTGGGGTGGCAGTTAATGCCATAAGTGTCCACTCTGCTCTATGGGAAACGCAGTGAAACCACCATTTACCGCAACATACCGGAAAGCAGCGGTGAATCATTGCGATTGACTTTGCAGTAAGTCGTAGTGATTCAGTCGAAATAGTAGTTTTTGCGGTAAATCGTGGTTTGATTGCCGAGCAGTCGTGTTGACATGGCAACTGTTATTTGAAAGTGGGCATCTTGGGATGCCACACAGTCTGAATACCATTTGTAAATACCTATGTCATGTTTATATTTTGTAGTTTTTTTTCTATCTTTTTTTTCTTTTTGTAAATTATGTTCATATTATCATATTTGTTTATATTTTCTTTCACCAGCACTACCATTTATTATCAGAAAGTTATATCATTTTAGATCTATATAAAGTATGTTCAGATTCATATATTGTACTTTTGTTTTGTATTGTTTATTGTTTATAGTTAGATTTATCCGATCGTTTCAATTCTTTTTTCCGAATGAAATTGAAATCATGCGATTGATGTAACGTGTTGAACCGGAATTTCCTGCAATAATTTCCGCTTCTCTTTGAGACATTTTCGTAACTTTTGTAACGAAATACATAATATCGTGTGTAAATGTGGGAGTAAATGATGGGTCACCCGATTTTAAGTGAATTGGATCAAACAGCAATAATCGCTTTAGTAAGCCTAAAGTGGTGTGAACTTAAGTATCGAAGACCAACCACAGTCTGACGTCTGTTCCCTGTCCAGCCAATAGCAATGCTTTCCTAAAAGGGCAGCCAATAGAAGTCGTTCTTTCTTGAGCCAATCACGAGGGTTCTTTAGACGCCGAGTGCTCTTTGCCTCTTATATTGGGTTCATTGCACGTGTGAAAATGCAGTCACGTGAGCAAATGGAGCCTGTTCATTGGTCAGATCGAAGAAATATCGTACTGAATAATCTAAGAGCATTTGGTTGGCACAGTGGTGCGTATTTCTCGAACATTTTAATGGATATTTTTGTTCCAAATAGTCACTAACCTATCGCACCTATAGCTACGCATACATAGATACTTGAACTTCCTAAGTAAGTTTCAAGGTGGAACATGGGAGCCTCTGACCATCAATCAAGACCACAATACTTAGCCATTTTTCACTGAATTCCGAATCTTTGACTCATCAACCCTGGCTTTTGCTCATCAACGCACTGCACTGCATAAAGCAACCACACATTTGATGATTAAAAGTAGCTCTGTCACAAGTAGCACCAAGGTGGTAGATCCAATATCTTGATTGCTTGACTCAGCTCGCATTGTCACATTTCCTCGGTGGTGAGTTGTGATAAGTTTTGAGTATCAGTATCACGACGTCTTCTTAGGCCTTAGCTATTCTTGTAATGTAGCGATTATTGTAGGAGCGTCGACCTCCTCTTGTTGCAGGGTGATAGATTGTCGTCATTATCGTAGTTTAGAAGTTAAGAATGGTGAGTTGATGACGTCTTTATCAGGGTTTAGTGAAAGCGTTGAATCTGGCATAGCCAGATATCGTGAGTGGTGTCATGGACCATGGTAGCCATGATTACGAGACCAGGGTCGGCATAAAGTGCCACTTTGATTAGTAAGTGAGTGATTATACGTTACAGGATGCAGGAAAGATGTTATCACTAATTCAGTGATTAGCGAAGAAGCAACCACTCCAATTATCTGCTAATTTCTGCTTTCCACGGCGATTCACTATTCACTCTAACTCATTAACTGGTTAATTCTCTTCCTAAGTTCCCAATAGCACCACTTAAACCTTTGGACAGTTGGTCAAGTATTACCCACCGCCCGTTTAGATGTGGTCAGTCTGTTCTCCTTTCATTTTGGATTCCGTAGTAACATCCGACCCTACGAATTCAAGCAACTTCGGCGATTTATAATTGAGAAACTCGTTCATCCTAGAGTCCTTTGCATCCTGTTGCAATGATGGAAGGAAACCGGGGCGAATCATTTTCGAGTCGAAAATTATTCGCCTCGGTTTCCTTGTCGAATTTGTAGCAAATGCGGAATTCATGGCAGCTTCAATGTACAAAATACCAGTCTAGAATTCCGACTGGTACTTTTTGTACATTTGAGCTGCCATAAATTCCGCATTTTCTACAAAATAAACTCTCGTGCTAGCCTTCATGTCACGTGACAGACTAAGGATATGTCGCCGCGCGCGCCTAACAAGCTCCTTCATAGCTACAATGTACTGGGATGTACATTCATTTTACACTCGCTCAGTTTGTTTCGTGTGGACATTTCAGCTCTCGAGATTTCAATAGTTGGTTAGTTTGGGATTTGACCGCTTCCAATTTCTGGCCCAGAATACCTGGTTACATTTTGTAACATATTTTCGAAATAAGTTCTTGAATACTCTCCATCATTGCCATTAATAAATGGATTGCACTTCATTGGTGCCCTCAACAATTCCTGGTTTTCTCGGCTTCACGCGGTACGCACACGCCTCATCAGCTCTTTAGAGCTCTTACAACAAGCCTAGCCAGCAAATCTTACATTTAACCTCTTTCCGTTCACCCACACGTGCAAAAAACGAAAAACACAACACACGAAATGATCGTCTATCAATGTGATTCATTTTGCCAACGCTGTTACTGTTACTGTTACTAACTCATGGGACAGAGGATTTTGTTAAGTCCTTCTAACAGACCCGCAAGATATACAGCATCGCATATGATTCATATTGATAGCCTGAACGACATTCGAGCGAGTGTTAATCCGTGTTCGAGTGCAGGTATTAGGTTTAGTTGTATGGCATTATATTAGGTTTAGTTGTATGGCTGGTCATCACTCATTCTATTCACTCGTCAAGGAAGGCGTGGCAGGAGTAAAAGGTGCTGGTCATCACTCGTCAAGAAAGGCGTGGTAGGAGAAGGAGGGGTTGGTCATCACTCGTCAAAGAAGGCGTGTTAGGAGTAGGAGGGGCTGGTCATCACTCGTCAAGGAAGGCGTGGCAGGAGTAGGAGGGGCTGGTCATCACTCGTCAAGGAAGGCGAGGTAGGAGTAAGAGGGGCAGGGCAGATCATCTCTCGTCAAGAAAGGCGAGATAGTAGAGGCTGGTCATCACTCGTCAAGGAAGGCGTGGTAGGAGAGGCTGGTCATCACTCGTCAAGGAAGGTGTGGTAGGAGTAGAAAGGGCTGGTCATCACTCGTCAAGGAAGGCGTGGTAGGAGTAGGAGGGGTTGGTCATCACTCGTCAAGGAAGGCGTGGTGGAAGAAGGAGGGGCTGGTCATCACTCGTCAAGGAAGGTGGAGTAGGAGTAGGAGAGGTCAACAAATGAAATGAATAATGACTCTACCCGCAGCGGGGGGCTTTATATATGTGCCTGTTGACACCCAATCAAACATGACGAATACGCGCATTCCACATTCCAACCATATGACGTTGACACCATTCGTATGTTGTGACGTATGACGTATTTTGATTCGTACGCATTCCACATTCCAGCCCTGTGACGTTGACACCATTCGTATGTTATGACGTATGGCGTATTTTGATCCGTAAGCATTCCACATTCCATCCATATAACGTTGACACCATTCGTATTTTATGACGTATTTTGATTCGTACGCTTTCCACATTTTCCCAGTAAGTTTTTGAGGATTTTGATCATTAATGTCCCCAACTATTTCTGCTTTTATGGCCAATGGTATTCAGAAGTATCTTGAAACTAGAAACTAAACATCAAATTTTGCAGGGAAACGCTGGCTACATTTTGTCACAATTCGTTTTATTTTTGGCGAGACATCATAAGTGAATGCGCGTGTCCCATTGGCTGAACTACAACTCTATGGTAGGAATAACCTCCAGCCAATCAGCGCGCGGCTCTTTTGGTTTACCAATGAGAGAGCGTCACGTGAAAGCACAAGAAGCAGGTCACGTGACAGCACAAGAAGGCGTAGGTCCCACAGAGCTGTCATTTCATTGCCACGATCGTTTCCTTGAGTTGGTCTGCTCTGCTCTGCCTCGTATTTCGTTTTGGCCCGTTGATCATCAGACACTAAACAGGATTAACAAACAAGATTAAACAAAAATATGTTAGGTAGGTAATTAGTTAATTGCTTTAATTACCTTAAATAAATACTTACTTAATTAGTTATCATCTACGCATTAATATTTAATTCCAATCTATAAGTGATCCATTTGTTATCACTGTGTCTTGCATTATCTCAGCATTTTACATTCCATTTCCCAACTTTTCAACCACGCATATTTCATTCAAACTGAGAAACTGTATTAAATCTGTTACTTCTACACATTCCACATTCCTCTTTGATAACTTGACTCATTGATAAGGTACAACTATTTTACATTGCCGATATGGGTTAGGAGTTATTGATATGTTTATCAAAATATTTGCCTTTTCAAATTCAGGGTTAATATAAGGGAGTTAGGGAGATGAGATGAAAGTTTCATGAAACGTCGTACCTAGAACCGTTATTGAATATGCTCGGCTCGCAGCTTTATAGTTTGATTAATAATCTTTAACTTGCTTTGATCATAATAGGCGGCTTTAATGAAAGTTCAGCTCTTAATCATTTCAATACCATCTTCCCTAACCCATTTCAATATCCCAATATTGGACACCTTCCAATCCACTTATAAGAAGTTGATTGATCTTTAATGGCTTTCCATCAGCCACAGCAAAACAGTAACAGTGTGACATCATTGTTCGTTAGTTCCATTATAACACCTACCCCCACCCCATGCTGTTATCTGTCCAATGGTCACGTGTCCAGTGAAAACGGTCACGTGTCAGCTGCCTATTGGTCACGTGTCAATATAACGTGATCACGTGTCACTGTAACGTCATCACGTGATCTCTTTCAGACTGTTTCTTCTTTTTAATCGTACCCAGCCCTCGGTGATGTTATTTTTAATTTGTAGGCAATGTCCTTTTGTCCGTGAGTTTCATCCCCAACTCCACTCTCTGTAAAACTTACACCACGTGCAGGTCACGTGATCACAACTCTCAGCCAATGAGAGGAGAGAATCGTGTGTCTCAACAACCAATCACAGGCCTGCTTTTGAATTATGTATGTTCGATTCAAATTAGTTTCCATGTTAAGTCTACTTCCAAATTTAATGTATTCTTTTGAGTTGCGTAATGCGCGCTGCTGTAAGATGATACATGTTATTTTTACTGATTTACTGGTTCCACCCAACCTCTGGTTTGGCAGTATTCTGCTCTGGTCTCGTGAGTCGTGATTTAATATTCGTGTTTGAAAATGGCACATTGCCTCAAAGTCAAACACGACTTGTTCGTTTAATTTCAAATTAAGTTTCATTTGATAAAATCTCGGTAGAAAGAGTCATGTTAAGACACATGCAGCTCTTAATTTTATTTGAGCATTTGTTGAGCATGTCAGCTCCAAAACTTGATAATGATCAAGATTGTTAAGATTTTAAATACCTGGCTTCGACATAGTATTACACAATTATGGGAACAGTTTGTCGGTTTTCCTGCCATAAAAATTGTCTGTAAGTGTAGCGGTCCTTGTGACCCACCTCTTGCCGTCCTTCGAAGAGTTGCTCTTAACTGATGGGCTTAAATATGCCTCATCTTTAGACAGTGAATGGGGCCATCTCTTTCGCCTGTGTACAGATTCTTTGGAATTGCCACTCACAAATTTCAGTCGGTAGAGTCACTAACTATATAATAGTTATAGTGCCTCTCATTGCAATATTGTATGTAGAATGTAGATTTGTAGGCAGCTGGAGTCTGGGTGACAGATAGCCCTAGCTGATATCAATATCCCAACATTGCATGGTATTGCTGTATTGGTAATATAGGAACTGATACTATTGACCGGGGTGCCCCTGATGACTGATCAGGTGCCAGCTAGATGCATGGAATATGGGAGATCTGTGCTGTGATCAAGGTATCGCTGGATCTTGAGCAATGAACACCGTGCTATTGAGCTATTGTAATCATGTGATGTGGTGGCAGAAACATTGCCGTTTCTCTGTCAAAATCATCGCGTGATATCGCAACTGTTTACTTAATGAAATATTGCGTGTCTTCTTATTGATTTCCAGAATAAGGAAATAGGAATGGGATTGTGAACTTCCGTATCACCATTTTCGTTCATTTTCTCACAAAATTATCACTTTTTTCCTGCTTTTCAAAATTACTCAAACTGAAATATTTGGCCGTGCTCTCGCAGAAGCTCAGTTTTAAAATTTGTTTTCCTCGTCACATTTTCGTTGATTTATTTCCTGATTTTCGGGCGGCTTGGGTCTTTACTTGGTATTGAAAATTGATGTTATGTTCGTCGCTTTGTTTTCGAAACTCAGAAAAATCAAGGCATGGTTTATTTGAAAACCTTATTTCCAAGTTCAGTATCATGACTTGATTTATTAAACCGGAAACGTCCCTTGGACTATTCCTCGGGAAGTATCCCAAAATGGACCCGATAGGTGCGTGTCTTATAGACTACTAGCCCTGCCCCCTTCCACCTCCCTCGACAATACAAGCTGCAAGGATATTGATGTGCAGCGCAGTGAATATTATAAGCAAATAATCACAGGAAGAGGACCAAGGATAAGCAGTATCTTGAGGTGCAGCTGTACTCCTCTACTCATGTTATGGTGCTAATTGATCATCAACAAGGCACATAATATGATACCTATTCTAGACAATATGCTAGAATTATGATTCCTTAATTATTTAATTAATGCCCCTGCACAATGGATAGAAGGTGCCGAATACATTGTGAGCCGTATAATCGTGTAGGTATACAGTCTGTGTATGTTTTGGGAAATTCAGCTCTTGAAGGCAAGTTTATCCGTCTTTTGCCCAACGTGGTCTTTAATCAACTCAGTCAAATAAATTAATTGATGCCCGTGTTAATTCTCCGTGTTGATTGTAACGCCTCTGGCGTCCATTTCACCAGTAAAAAGTTGTCATCTGGATAATTTGCCAACTCTAAGGGGCCCTAGCCCTAAGTCAAAGGTTTTATGGGGTTTGCACGTGCCAACTCTAGGTTTTATGGTTTGCACGTGCACGCTAAGAGTTAGAGGATCTAATTCTAAGGAAAGAGCCCTGAATCAATGCTTTTACCTTAACGGTTTGCACGTGCCCGCTTAGAGTTGTGAGATCGTAGGAAATGGTAAGTCTGGCAACTAATTGCAGAGTTTTAGGTTGTTCCAAACGCCTCATAATGTTCCCTCGAGGCATCTCCTTGAATCCCTATTTTCGACTCCTACCCTGAAATTCTCATTTTCATACCTGCTAGTATTATTAGTGACTCCAATAATCCATTATTTATTAGTTTTTGTTTCTTAGCGCAATCTTGAAAAAGCGTTAATTGTGAAAACGTCAGCAGCTTGCCCGTTCGTCGGAAGCTTTTAAATTCAGCGGACCGGACCTTGTCTCCCAGTATAAGTAGTATGTTTACATTTTCACTGCTCCTTTATAATCACTGTGGGTAGAAAAAGCTTTTACGCTGCAAAATGTGTGCTTTACGCCAAGCTTAATGGATTTTAAGTGACATTACAATAATCGCAAGGTGGCAATCATGTCACATGTCATGAACTGACCAATAGGATGCTTTGATTTACAAGTCACGTGACTTCTACGAACCAATCACTGAGCGTCGTTGATCCCGTGTTTTACGCCAGCTTCTGTGTCAATAGAAATATCTCTCTTGGGATTGTTTGACTTGTTCCGGCGTTAAAATGCACTCAATCTGAGTATAACAGGTCTTTGTGACTGTGACTGTAGCATGTCTTAACTACAGCTCAAAGACCCTTGGGTACAACAAATTAGGTATATTCTTATATTATTTAAATAGGCTGGTATTTTGACATGTGTCAGTTCCCAGCAGTAGGGGGTGACATTGCCCCATTAATCCTACTGAGTTACTGCCCGCTCCAACATTGGCCCATTAATCCTCAATCGCCGTCCAATCTGCGTGTTGACATGTTTAATTCATTACTGAGGGAGGTATATTATGACATGTTGGCTGTCTCTGCCACTGGCTTACTTTTGGCTGTCTCTGTGGGCTGTTACTGAGTTACTGCTTGCTCTGACATTGCCCAATTTAATCCTATTGCTGGGGCTGTTACTAACTGCTGGAATTCTCTGGTTTATTTACCCTTCATTTGTGCTCAATTATCTCTCTGTTCATGGGCTGATAAAAATTAAGTTAGTAGAATAATCCATAACAAATATCACTAAATAATCAAAATAACAATAAATTGCCCCATTTAATATTACTGAGGGTTGTTACTACTCTAACGCAGATTTCCCCCGTTCATGTTATACCCTTCATTAATAATTGTACTGTAAAGATGTGTCAGCTGTTTATATAGTACTCTGCAGTCAGCAACAGGGTGCATTTCTAATTACCTCTATTTAGTATTTTGATTTGTCAAATACCTCTGACTTCCTGACAATCAGCTAGAACACTGTTTCATTTGACTGGATTTGTCCATTTAGCATGTTTAATTCTCTGTCTTTACTCGTTCCTGTAGCATGTAGCATGTAGGTACTCCCCGCTCCTGCTTACTTTTACGGATTGGATTGAAAACCTCCATGAAGGTTTGCCGCTTTTATGGCTTTATGGGCAAAAAAGTAATAACATAAATAAAATATTCTGATACAATAACAAAAACCACAAACACTTAGGGTTGCCAATGAAGGCAAGGCATATTCCCTCATCAATAAGCCATCTTACTCCTGATAATGACGTCACTATCACCTAACTCAACGTGATCCTCGAATCCACCTGGTGCGCTCAGTCCCTCCTAAATTCAAATGTTCCTATAATTACTTTTCATAACAGTTACATTCGTGTTACAGTAACATTCAATACCAGCTGATTTGTGTGAGGCCGTTGCAGGATTCAGGAGGCGTACTGATGCCCTTTGGTTTTCCTTGAATTTTTCTCTTAATTTTTTCAATCTCGAATTTCATAGCCGTATTTTAGTATTTTCCCTCGATTTTCTGTCTCCTTATCCCCATTTCTCGTCTCCCAATTATCGCCTTTTTGTTTAACAAAAAGGCATCGATCCTTACCAATTAATTGTTGTCACTAATCTATTGTTTTCAGCTTGACCAATCCAGTGGTGTCACTTTACCAATCCAGTGGTTTCACTTTGCCAATCCAGTGAGTCACTTTACCAATCCTGTGGTGTCACTTGACACGTCACACTATGACATCACACACTATGACATCACACAGCCACACCCAATCCAGATTGCAGGACCACCTCGGATTATATTAAGTCAGACTGAACAGACATGCACATCGATGCTTGTTAGTGTTACAGCTCTCACATGTTTGAAAGATTTGCTTTGTGGAGGAACACATATCACACGATGCAATATATAGGAGATTAGGAGAGGAGCGTGTAACTGGAAAATCTTGATTCAGTCTAGCATGTGATTCACTGATTCGCAGCGATTCACTGATTCGCACTTCGCAGTGATTCACTGATTCGCAGTGATTCACTGATTCACAGTGATTCACTGATTCGCAGTGATTCACTGATTCGCAGTGATTCACTGTTTCGCAGTGATTCACTGATTCGCAGTGATTCACTGATTCGCAGTGATTCACTGATTCGCAGTGATTCACTGATTCGCAGTGATTCACTGTTTCGCAGTGATTCACTGATTCGCAGTGATTCACTGATTCGCAGTGATTCAATGATTTGCAGTGATTCACTGATTCGCAGTGTGGTCGTTTTGCGAATCTTCGTCTTCAACTCCACCGCCGATTCTAACACACAATTTTACTTCTCTGATCTAATGCGTGTTTTGAAGGAATTTCATTGCTTATACAACGATCTAACGATGCTTGTTGTGCGTGAGCGAGTGATTACTACATTGAGTTATAAACAGAGTTAAAACTCACCTTTCGCTGATACGCTGAACTCTTGACTGTTATCTTATTGTATTGTGACGTTTTATCTGTGTTTCGTTGAAGTCCTGTTAAGAATATCTGCGGTATGTCTGTTGGTGATCTGCGGTATTTAAAATGTAAATCTGCTATCTGATGTTCCGTCAAATCTGCGGTTATTATAATCGACCGCAGTTTTACCGTAGATAATCTGCTGTGGAATTTAGAAACAGATCTAGTGGCGAAGTGACACCAGTTCACTGATCACTCTGACACCAGTTCATACTAATGGTCACTCTGACACCAGTATTCAGTGTTCGCACTGACACCAGTTCACTGATCACCCTGACACCAGTTCACTGGTCACTCTGACAACGATCCAGTGTTCACACTGACACCAGTTTACTGATCACTCTGACACCAGTTCACTGATCACCCTGACACCAGTTCACTGGTCACTCTGACACCAGTCCAGTGTTCACACTGACACCAGTTTACTGATCACTCTGACACCAGTTCACTGATCACACTGACACCAGGTCACTGGTCACTCTGACACCAGTTCACTGATAACTGTGACACCAGTTCACTGATCACACTGACACCAGTTCAGTGTTCACTCTGACAACAGTTCACTGGTCACTCTGACACCCAGACACCAGTTCTCTGATCACACTGACACCAGTTCAGTGTTCACTCTGACACCAGTTCACTGATCACCCTGACACCAGTTCACTGGTCACTCTGACACCAGTTCACTGATCACACTGACACCAGTTCAGTGTTCACCCTGACACCAGTTCACTGATCACCCTGACACCAGTTCACTGGTCACTCTGACACCGATCCAGTGTTCACACTGACACCAGTTTACTGATCACTCTGACACCAGTTCAATGATCGCTTTGACACCAGTTCGCTGATAACTCTGACTCTCTGAGAGAATTAAAGAAACCAGTGCGATGATCTTTCTAAAACCAGTGATCACCGGATATTATAAAAAATGCCATCAAAGTATATGCATTCCGGTTTAAGAGATTATTTAAACTTAAAGTATTAAGCTCATCTTTGAAATTCTAGCCACTATTGCACACTCGATAAGTTGATTTTGTATCGATTAAAATACACACTACACTGTTGCAGTGTTGTAGCATCTACGAATGCTCTGTTCGCAGAGAAAAGTGCACTGAGATTGTGAGAAAACGATGGCCCAGTGTGTATTCTCCAGTAGGTACTGTAGTATCAGGTGTACCTACTGTATGCAGTGTATATTCCGATCCTGGTTCTTTAGCTAACTTCATGTGTTCAGAGGTGCTGCTAAGTGCCATTGTACTGTATAATGCCAGGGAGTTTTTAGAGGAACTTTTGTTCTTCTCTACTCTCTCCTATCGCTCTCATATATTCTTATCCTTCTCGCTTCGAGCAGTTTTACCGATGAACTTTTCTCTGTTTGTTGACTTAGTACAATCGTCATATGAATTGTATGTTTGCTGTCTTTGGGTGATTCCACGGAAGTATTCCCGGTAGGTATCATTAGACTGATCTTTGGTTATGATAAGATGATAGTCGATATGACAGATCCTAGCCAACTCTGGTATCAGTAGAGTCTTTGACAGACCATGGCTCAATGACTGAGGCATCAGCTGATGACGTCATTATCAGAGCTTAGAATTGTGAGTTGATGACGTCATATACTGAGAATATATTAGACATGGCATCAGCTCCAATCTAGCTCCTACATGCATAATTGATCCGTATTTATTGCTCCCCCTAGTATTAGTGTGATTAACCAGTTGGCTTGCCGTAGATTAATTGTCAGCAAGTCGTGATGAATCCAATAGTATTCATCTCGAAGGCACTTTCACTAAGTGATGTTGCGCCTTTATGAGTGGCCATTATTCAAGAAAATAGCAGACAGAAGGAATGCTCAGAAAACTAAGCAGATATCTGTTCTAAGCAGATATCTGTCCTGAGCAGATATTATCTGGACATGTACCTGTCACTGCTGTTCTAGGCACTGCCCTTCTATCGGACATATCAGAACTTCAGTCCTTGAGCCCTTTAGTCGTCGGACCTTACATAATTCTAAAGTCATGAGACTTAGCCAAGTCTTTGGGCTGTGCTTTTCTGTTCTATCGGGATCCTAAAAAATAAAGCCGGGATCCTACTAACTGACATGCAGTGCGTTTTCAGGCTAACTTCCTTATATAACATCGGGGATTATTATGCTGGATTTATTGTAGTGACTGATATAATAGAGTAATCGAGTACTATTAATGGGTGCAGGAGCTATTAACAGGTCATCAGTTGAGTAAAGGTTTGCAGGCCCCCCATGCCAATTACATATCCTTATCAGTTATTTATAGGATCAGTCCTCTCCGTAGATTTAATGGGGATGCTAGAGTATTGAGTCAGATTCCTCGCATTTCCTTACTTTCTGTGATGGGGAGCCTCATTACAGCCTTCCAATTACTTCACTTTTTTACTTACTCATCAAAAATTACCAACAGTTTTTTCAAGATTATATGTAGGGGCATAATGAAAGTGTTATGGAAGGTCAATAGCGATTATAAAATGATTTTAAGGTCCTGTAAAGGTTGTCTAACCCATATCTTTTCATATTTTTAGAAATATGGTCGATGTTTTTGAGACGACAGTTAACGACAGTAAATCACCTAATCGATACCCAGTAACCGCGCATAATTCATCATTACCCTGCACTTCAGACCTCAAGTCTCCGACAGCATCTTCCCCACTGCAGCCCTACTCTGAGAGTAGGCCGGGGAGAGTGACGTCATTATCAGGGGTTAGAATGTTGCGTTGATGACGTAAAACTAGCATATCGACTAGCCTTATTATGTCTTGCCCGTTTGATGCCACGGCAGAGAAAACTCTACTAATACCCTAAATATCTAATAGCGGTATTATGATTCCTCTTCTTTTTCTCCTTGACGCTTGTGTAAACTTGTTCGCCAACAGACAACGTCAATATTGTTTGAAGTGGTGCCTATTGTATTATGTTCGTTTTTTTGAACTTGAAGAAAGGTCTTATTTGAGTATGATCCTAAGTATTACAGTATTACGTAGGGCTGTGGAGTGGAATTAGCAATGTTGGCAATTGGTGACGGATAGAAGACTGCGACTACAGAAAATTTATAATTTTGATATACCGTCGAGACGGCGAATGCCCTGCCTTAAAATTTAAAGTAGAGAACGTTTCGAGTGTCACCAATGAGCATTTCCGTTCGCTCATTATAAATACTATCGACCTGGTATCGAAATTTCTATCGGAACAAACTTACAAATCTTCTTCGGAAATGTGATTTTAAAATATATTTGGCACACCCAAACACAAATCTGCTATATTTATTACTTGTTGTGCTGCTTTATTCTCTCTGTTCCTTGTCCCTTGTACACACAATTGAGCTGTGTAGAGGAGGGGGCAATTTCTACTCGTAGATTTAAGAATTTAAATTGAAATGTTCATTAGCCTATAATTATCATACCGGAGAGGGCGATATAATATTGAGGGACGATAAGCTCTATCGGTATATTGGTATTATTATCCTTGTTCGTTTTGTCTAATTCAGCGATCGAGAGCTGATAAAACCCTGGATATTGTACACTGACTCTTTTATCAAGCGTTGATAATACCTATATCGAGTCGTTAAACCTAGTCATATCGGAGAGATAAACCATGGTAAGAGTTCAAACTCTTCTTAGCTTGTTTAGTTTTTTCATTGTTATATATTTTGTTTTTGTCCTTTTTCTCTTTTTGTTCACTAAGAATTTACTGCCTATGGTCATTTTCTCTCCTCACTTTTACTTTCGTTGAAAAGATTGGTTTTTGATAAGATTATATCTAGTTCCCTTGCACCAGCCTCCCAATGATCTCAAACAAGTTACCTCATCTGAAACCTGTAGATGTGTGATCAATGATCATATACCTCAATGATGTAATCACACTCTAACCATTACATCATTAGATCATTACAAAATCCACCATCTGCTCAGGTGCATTTTTACATTTTTACATCATTGCTACTCCCCCTCTTCAGTCCCTATTCCCTTAATGACGTCACTAAATTTTCCTCTTCTCTCTTTCTCAGGACCCACGACTCTAGATGAGGGTTCATAGCATGGTCAGTAGAAGTAGTGTTGGATGACCTTTTAATCCCTCTTTCCTAACTCCAGATCAAATTTCCCACGTTCCTGACAATACACGGTGCTATAGATTCTCTCTTCAGATTGCCCTCACACTGCAAGTCATGGCAAATCAACCATTTCACGGTCCAGTTCACTGTTTGATGTTTTCCACCTCACCCCTATTTATAGTTCAATACAGGTGCCTTGCACCCTATATAAGTGTAGCTGTACAGTGTACACGGCCTAAAACACGAAATAGCCTAATAACCTAATAACCTATTTGAAGAGAGGTTCATGGTATGAGGAATATATAACTACATTAAATATCATTATAGGCAGATCCTGTATTTTAGATTATCAGGGCCTGGGGCTTAGTGTGAGAATCCTACGCGGAGTTAGGCTTCCAACATCTTTAATAAGTAGGTCAAGTTTTTCTCGTAAAACGTTCATTTTGCCACATTTTCCCTCTTGAATTTCAGTATTTCAGTATTTTTTCTGTATAAATGAGTATACTCCATTCAAAAATATATCATAATTTCCAATCTATCCTCTCATTGGTCGGCGCATCTCCAACTCTGTTCACTGATTGGCTCACACCATCCTCACTCTTCACTCTGATTGGCTGACACCATCCTCACTCTTCTCCCCGATTGGTGTAGAGCAGCGCGGCTGGTGGCGCAGGTTGTGTTGAGGTATATCAAGTTACGATTTAACTATATCGATCACACTCACGAACCATAGGAAGTTGAAAATCACATCATTATCACGACTTACCACACTAACTTGCTGACGTCACCCCACCTGTTTTCTCCCTGTGGTATTACACCATGGCTCCCTGGGCCGGACACTGAGTAGTGTCCCAGGGAGCACACAGGATACAATATAACATACGGAGAGGAGAGGAGGGGACACCTGGCTCTTTGAGTGTGTGGGGGGAAGGGAATTTAGTTATATTATCACTTAGATAGTTTACATAGTCTGACATAGTTAGTGTATGTCTATGGGTGGTAAATTATTACTGCTAATTGACATAATTTGCTTGTTTATAGTTTGTAATAGTTGTTCATTACTATAATTTTAAATTGTTTTGCTGATTGGAACTCGAAGGGGACTACTTTATTAAGTTACAGAATATATTGTTGTCCTCCTCTCCTCTCTTCAAAACACCTGGCTGCTGTAGTCTCCTATATTATAGCGGTTACGTGTTATCTGTATTATATTAGTGGAGATGGTACGTCATTTTGTAGTTTGTGTGGAAGTCCTGATTTGTTGATTCCCTAGTTACTTGAGACGTTCTCTTCCTCTCTTAAGTTATCAAGGTCTCGAAAGTTCGAAATTTTGATCTTTATAGACCCTTTATTATTTCTTTATTTGGACACAATTTGACAGGACAGGTTATCCATTTAACCATTTAGATCAATGTTTGAATTCATTCACAATTCAACAAATACCTATATGACGAATATTCTGGATTTAATTGTTTAAATTTTCTAAATTCTGCATTGAGCTGCGATGTTCAAATTTTAACAAAGTTTTATAATCGCTGCTTTATGTCTCATCTTTGTGCTCCCCCTCATAGTGGCATCTTAGCTGTTCTTAAGTAATTTGTTTGTTTTTTAGTTTTAGCTTGGTAACTGCATCAACTAAATTCAGATATCTTTCCCTGATTAGTATCGAGGATATGAAAACCTTTATTATTGCTTTACGATAATTCAATAGAATTATCCTAATCCCTACGGACAAATTGTAAGATCTACACATTGCATATGGAGAATAATAAATGAAAATATCATGATCATGATTCATGATTATTAAAGAAGTAAAGAGTTTTTGTTTTGCCACTCAAACAGACGAAGTATTGACAACACAGCATTGGTTTTACATGTGAGTAACGTGATTGACACAGAGCTTGGAGGTTGTTATGCTTTAATGGAATTCTTTGACATAGATCATGGATTTAATGATTACATGAAAGACACGATCTTTATGAATAGAATGTCGAAGTAACGGCTAGTAACTTTGAGCTTCTCGAATTGAAGATGCAATAAGTGAGAATTAGTCAGATGTTACGGTTTCATGAAAGCATTAAGCCATGACATTGGCAATGGATATTCAATCCTTGATTTACTGGTTGCAGGGTCAAATTGATGATTATTTGGTTCAAAGTCCAATACCTATTTTTTTGGTGCAAAATTCACGGACCACACGCCTCCGCTTGCGCGAGTGACGGTGGCAGCTCTCCATTGCGGAGAGCTCTGCTGGGACCCATCTGGATGCACTCTAGCAAGCTAGTAACCCCTTACCGTCCAATACCTATATGTTCTCTTTTCGCCCTTTAATCACAGAATATTCTATCCTTTATTTAATGGAGTTAAGTACTAAGTTTGAAAACGAGGAAGTTTTTAAGTAAGTTTTAGTCTCGTTTTATGCAAGACGTAGGAAGTCTGCACTAAACTGAGATACTTAGATAAATTTAGTATCTAGCGGGTCTCAACTTTAAATTCTAATGCCATTTGAACTGTATTAGTGGTTTAGAAAATTAATAACAAATTGTTTTTCTCAGCACAAACCCAGATTAAACTGAGTGAATTATTCGGGTCCTCCCTTTCTTATTTGTAACCCCCTTTTTACGACATTTTTGAAGACCTCCACACCCGGACAGTAATGACACCCCTCTGTCCATTTGAGACTGAAGAGTACGCTGATTTTAAGACCATCTCTAGTGCTTTACCTGGACTTATACCATCCACCTTGACTCATTACAATCCAGTGAAAAGTGAGTTATATACCTGGACTAATACTACAATCCAGCCTCCGATTGAAATGTGAGCCGGTGTTGTGAGTTACTGATAAGCCTGATCACATGACACTGTCACGTGATCAGGACATATATAAGACAACAATTAACACTGCCCCAGCAGCCATCTTTACACTTTCACACTTTGTGTTCTCAGTCAGTTCTCTGATTCTAACGGTTTCATCATTTCTTTTATTAGTTACCGCGATTAGTAGGATGTGGGTTTGGTTGTGATTTATAGATATCAATATTATCAGTATTTTCCTGGCTATTGCCAGGATTTAATGATAATTAGCGCGATTAGAGACCATTATTAACTAATTAGTGCTGCTGGCTGCAGCCCACTTCTGGCTGCAACCCATTGCATTTACAGCCAGCAAGTGTGCAGATTTGCGTTGGGAGTTTGGAAGTCTTTTAGTCTTACCTACTTGTCGTTATATAGAGCTTACTTAAATCTTAGTTTTAGTTTCGTAACGATAAGTTTTAGACTTAAGTTAGATTTGTTTTGATCTGGAAGTTTGGAAGTCTCACCTACTAGGTACTTTACTAGTTTTTGTCGTTCTGTAGAGCTTATGAAGAGCTTATTTAATATAACTACTTAAATCTTAGCTTAGTCTCATAACGATAAGTTTCAGACTTAAGTTAGATTTGCTTTGACCTTTTATCGTTTAACCCATTAGTGCCCAACGTAGCCTAAAAGCAACAGTTACGTTTTGAGTAATTGTGGCTTCTCTGAATGAGATATTAATTTCGTTTTTTCAACAACACCAGCTCTATTAAATTTCACACTTCCTGATCTCGAAATATATCTTTTTGGCATCAGGCAACCAGTTAATTGACCAATTAATTTGACCATTTATTTTTTGATAGGATTTTCTACCACCTTCAGTAATTGGGTTAATTGAGGTAGCTAAACCAGATTTTGATTTTATTGCTGCATACACCTAAATGGTCATTGGATGTGGCATTCAGATGGTGAAAGAATGAACTCATTAGTCCAAACCAGTCAGGAGATATAAGCATTCAAAGTTCCGATTGCCTTTTTAGGCAACACTGGGGCTGTTGCCCAAAAGCAACAGTTCTAAATGGGCTAGAAACCTCAGAATCATGTTTTATCTGACCGTTTTGCATCGTCTGATTGCTTTATAATTGAGCCAAATTGCAAATTCACTAAGCAGAAGAACGTTATATGCAACATTTTATAAGTGTTGCTCTTGGGCAACACTGGGAGAAGCTGAAAATTTGCCCAAAATAGCGAAATTAACGGCTTTAAACAAAAAGGCTGATACTATGTAATAGAAATCTGTATGCTGCAAGTTCAGAAAGGCTAAAATATATAAAAATTGTTGCTTTGTTGCCTCTGGGCAACACCAGGACACCCTATTATATTGTGAGGCATGGCCTACCACACGCACGGCAATTTAAATAAACATATTGTTCTTTCTGATATAAATGTTTAAATTGTTCGTTCAGCAATGTTAAAATAAACTATATCTGTTGCCTCTGGGCAACACTGGGATACTTGTATTTTGGTCGTTCAGAACTTGACCAGAGTCCTTAATTTTCAACGGAACCAACATTAATTAAAAACATTATAAAAATATATAATTATGATTGGCATGTACTGTAATGGTATTTGCTATTGGTGTTAAAAAAGGTCTGTGCACAATAGGCAAATGCAAAATTAAAGCTCCCTATAGATGTGCAATACTCTTCATAGCCCTGAACGTACAGATTATGAGTAGTAACAGTATGGAGTTTTTCGACTGGATCAGGTGAGAGATCTAGCAATAGCAGAAAACTGACAAAAATACCATCAAGTGGGTTCCACCTGCATTTTTGCATGTCTGTTGAAGTCTATAAACAACCTTCATTCATTTCTACACATTACGTCTATTCAGCTTTCACTTTTCAGACTTCAGGGACATTGCATACCTAATCACAATTACTGAAATGAAGAAAGTCTCCTTATAAAATGCCTAACTGTGGCCATGTTGAGCCTATCTGTGTCTGTAAACATCCAGTTGCAACTTTCAAGGGGCAATCCATAACCCAAGCAAACAGCGGAAACTTAACGAATATTCATTATTCACCTGTGTATAATTACTATTATTATACAGTATACCTACGAGCTGCCTATAAATCCACGATCCTTTTTCACAATCATCTAACCATTCTTTTAAGGAAAATGTAAACTCTGAAGGTCAGTCAGAGCCATTTTGCAAGCTCGGAGTTATGTAAATAAAAGTGCGCTTCAATGCTTCAATGGGGTAACGGTCATGTCAAGGCAGAAATCAGAAATGTGGCGTATCCAGTAACTCATGCAGTAAGGGACATAATTCTATGTTAACTAAAGTCCATTTGAATAATAATAATTATTACGATCCAGTTTTCTAATAGACCCCAATGGCCTCATCTATGAAGATTATCTGTCTTTTCAATCTACAGCCTGGGGTCAGTGCAAAGAAGGTCCTGCCAATGCATAAAATACCAACATGCAGTTTTATAGAAATGTATTTTGGAGCAACATTGATCATGTTGAATCCTGGTGTTGCCTAGAAGCAACAATAATCTTTGAAATTTTTATGCCAGACTTCACATCTATAGAAGTATAGACATCTAACACACCAAATAAGGCAAGAAAAATAACCATTCTCGTAGTTGGTAGTTGAAAAATATTGTCGCATGATGCTATGTAAAAATCCAGGCATAGTGTTGCCTAAAAAGCAACAGCATTTATGGAAATCATCCCAGATTTAATGATTATATATGTTTAAAGGCATATTGTTTCCGTCCACACGTGATATGAATGTCCAAGAACGTGAAATAAATAGTTAAATGTCATTCTCCCCAGTGTTGCCTGTGGGCAACAGTACGTTTTTGAGGCTTTGGGTTCCCGTGAGTATTGCATATGATTTCCATTTCCATCTGTGGCTACTTGCTCAGTAGAATAAACCATAAATTCACTTTAGATACCAAATATTGAGAGATAAAGTAATGTTTCCCCAAGGCAACAGCCCAGTGTTGCCCGAAAGCAACAGGTTCATAACTCGAAAACTACTGAAGTACCAGTATTGGGATTTTAAATTTAGTCATTGTGGCCCAGTGTGGTTCGGAAAATAAACATGTTATATAAAATACTCTGCCAGTTTTTCCTTGGGCACTAATGGGTTAATGTCACCTCTTCCTCTCTAAGAAACGCTTTGAAAGCGCTTGTTTCATTTATGATAGAACACTTTAGTTGCATGTCATGTTCAGTAGTTTCACTAAACCACGTTTAAATGATACATGTAAACAGCTTGCATACTTCACACTCAAATTGCTTATTCATGGACTAAGACACACATATTGTAGCTGGTTGAAGGTGACTTCATTACCAGGGGTTAAAGTGGGGATATTGATGACGTCACACCGCTTACTCTCACTGTGTAGCTAAACTCTGTCTTTTCTTAAACTGCGTTTTCCAGTGTGCACCTTGGACTATTATTACTTTATTACATCTTTACATGATTTGTTGCACTGCAATGAGCTTCACTTGCAAGCTCAGATTAACTCACATGTGATAATCGTTCAGTTGATTAATAATAATGGCGTCATTATCATAGCTTAACACAGTACTTTATGCCGCTAAAATCTCTTGCTTATAATCGTTTGCATATTGTGCAAGTATTTCAGTGTTTTAACTATCACTCGATATAGTGTATCATGCATGTAAACACGCGTTTTCAACAATATTTTGTGCACCCCAGTGCTCAGCAAGCGACTTTGCATGTTTCCATGCTACACTGAACTGAGCGACGTGTTTGTGTGTGTTTGCAACTTCTTAAGGTCTAAACCTGGCTGATTTTGGACCGTGTATCTTTGTATCTTTGTAGTTTTATCTTTTTATGGAGCTGCAATCAGGTTTTGCAAAGGATTGCACGTGAAAATCGTTCCTATTTATCGCTCATGCTTGATTCCATTTCTTCTTTCTCTGGTTCAAACTTTCCGCCATGCTTTGAAATAATCTGTTTCAATCTTTTATTCTGATTTTATACGCCGCTCTTGTAAATCCACGTTTATCTTTGTTTAACTTTATCAATTAATTAATTGCCATTCATAATTCATTACATTATTCGCAATATGATCATTGAATATTGAAAAGCACGTGGAATGTTTTCACTGCTACATATTATGTCTTTTATCATGTTTGTTTGTAAACCCACGGTGGGGCTGGCAATGTGCCGAAATATTAATAATAATATACATCAACAATTACAGGGCGCCTTAATTATTAGTCGCCTATATTTCTGGTACTAAGGTATATCGATCACTCTCACGAACCATAGGAAGTTGAAAATCACATCATTATCACTCCTTACCACACTAACTTGCTGACGTCACCCCACCTGTTTTCTCCCTGTGTATTACACCATGGCTCCCTGGGCCGGACACACTGTAGTGTCCCAGGGAGCACACAGGATACAATATAACATACGGAGAGGAGAGAAGGGGACACCTGGCTCTTTGAGTGTGGGGGGAAGGGAATTTAGTTATATTATCACTTAGATAGTTTACATAGTCTGACATAGTAAGTGTATGTTTATGGGTGGTAAATTATTAGTTCTAATTGACCTGTTGCTTGTTTAGATTGTAACATTGTAATAACTGTTCATTAATATTATCTTAAATTGTTTCGTTGATTGGAACTCGAAGGGGACTACTTATTAAGTTACAGAATATATTGTTGTCCACCTCTCCTCCTCTATTTCAAACACCTGGCTGCAGTATAGTCTCCTATATTATAGTGGTTACGTGTTATCTGTATTATATTAGTGGTGGTGGTACGTCATTTTATAGTTTGTGTTGAAGTCCTTATTCCTGCTTTCTTGATTCCCATGTTACTTGACATCTTCTCGTCCTATCTTAACTTAAGTTCAAAAATTCGAAGTTTTGCTCTTTTTTGACCAAATTGATAATTTGACAGAAAAACTTCAGAGTTCTCAAGTTATCCATTTAGATCAATGTTTAAATTTATTCACGATTCAGAAAATACCTATATAGCTATATTACGAATATTCTAGATTTAATTGTTTAAATTTTCTAAATTCTGCATTGAGCTGCGATGTTCAAATTTTAACAAAGTTTTATAATCGCTGCTTTATGTCTCATCTTTGTGCTCCCCCTCATAGTGGCGTCCTAGCTGTTCTGGTTTCTTAGTTTGTTTGTTTTTAGTTAGTTCTTACTTGGTAACTGCATCAACTAAATTCAAATACTTTTACATAATTAGCTTCGAAAGTATGAAAACCTTTTTACTGCTTTACGATACTTCCATAGAATTATCCTAATTCCTACGGACAAATTCTAAGATCTACACATTGAGAAGTTGAGACATTGCATATCAAGAATAGTAAATGATATCAAAATAACCTTTTAGATCAGCATGATCATGATTCATGAGTATTGAGCGAGTTTTTGTTTTGCCACTCAAACACACGAAGTATTGACAACACAGCATTGGTTTTACGTGTGCGTAACGTGATCATGACTCAGAGCTTGGAGGTTGTTATGCTTGGAGGTTAATGGAATTCTTTGACATAGATCATGGATTTAATGATTACATGAAAGACACGATCTTTATGAATAAAATGTCGAAATAACGGCCAGTAACTTTGAGCTTCAAGAATTGAAGACGCGATAAGCGACTATAAGTCAGATGTTACGGTTCCATAAAGCCATGAAATTGGCAATGGATATTCGATCCTAGATTAACATGTTGCAGCTTCAAGTTGATGATTATTTGGTTCAATGTCCAATACCTATATCATGTGCTCTTTTCCCCCTTTAATCACAGAATAATCTATCCCCTATTTAAGTGAATTAAGTACTAAGTTTGAAAACGAGGAAGTTTTAAAGTAGGTTTCAGTCTCATTTTATACAAGACGTTGAAATCCGGCAATAAACTGAGATAGGTACTTAGATAAATTTAGTATCCAGCTGGTCTCAACTTTAAATTCTCATGCCATTTGAACGGTATTAATGGTTTAAAAAGTAATAACAAATTGTATTTCTCAAGACAAACCCAGACCGAACGTAATGAACTAAGTAAATTAGTTGGGTCCTCCCTTTCTTAATTGAAACCCGTTTTTACGACATTTTTGAAAAACTCCACAACGGGACAGTAATGACACCCTTTGTCTATTTGAGACTGAAGAGTACTCTGATTTTGAGACCATCTCTAGTGCTTTACCTGGGCTTAAACCATCCGCCCCGGCTCATTACAATGTGAGTTCTAAACCTGGACTAATACCATCGTTATTACAATCCACCTTCCGATTGAAATGTGAGCCGGTGTTGTGAGTTACTGATAAGCCTGGTCACATGATACTGTCACGTGATCAGGACATATATAAGACAACAATTAACACTGCCCCAGCAGCCATCTTTACACTTTCACACTTTGTGTTTTAAGTCACTTCTCTGATTCTAACGGTTTCATCATTTCTTTTATTAGTTACCGCGATCAGTAGGATGTGGGTTTGGTTCTGATTTAGAAGTTTAGAGATATCAATATAATCAGTATTCCTGGCCATTGCCAGGATTTAATGATAATTAGTGCGATTAGTGACCATTATTAACTAATTAGTGCTGCTGGTTGCAGCCCATTGCTGGCTGCAATCCACTGCATCCCGTTGGGTATTCTCAATCTTCTGGAAGTTTGGAAGTCTTATCCTTTTTCTTAGTAGGTACTTGTCGTTATGTAGAGCTCACTTAAATCTTAGTTTTAAATTTCAATCTCATAACGATACGTTTTAGACTGAAGTTAGATTTTTTTGATCTCCTCAAAACCTTTCATGTCACCTCTTCCTCTTTAAGAAACGCTTTGAAAGCGCTTGTTTCAAATGAAAGTATGAAGCGTTTACTGACAAACACGTTAGTTGCATGTCAAGTTCAGTAGTTTCACTAAACCACGTTTAAATGATACATGTAAACAGCTTGCATACTTCACACTCAAATTGCTTATTCATAGGACCAAGACACACATCATTAGAGCTGGTTGAAGGTGACTTCATTACCAGGGGTTAAAGTGGGGATATTGATGACGTCACACCGCTTACTCTCACTGTGTAGCTAAACTCTGTCTTTTCTTAAACTGCGTTTTCCAGTGTGCACCTTGGACTATTATTACTTTATTACATGATTTGTTGCACTGCAATAAGCTTCACTTGCAAGCTCAGATTAACTCACATGTGATAATCATTCAGTTGATTAATGATAACGACGTCATTATCATAGCTTAACACAGTACTTCATACCGCTAAAATATCTTGCTCGGAATCGTTTGCATTGTGTGCAAGTATCTAAGTATTTCAGTGTTTAACTATCACTCGATATAGTGTATCATGCATGTAAACACGCGTTTTCAACAATATTTTGTGCACCCCACTGCTCAGCAAGCGACTTTGCATGTTTCCATGCTACACTGAACTAAAGAACTAAGCTGTGTGTTTGTGTGTGTTTGCAAGGTCTAAACCTGGCTTATTTTGGACCGTGTATCTTTGTAGTTTTATGGAGCTGCAATCAGGTTTTGCAAAGGATTGCTCGTGAAAATCGTTCCTATTTATCGCTTAATTCCATGCTTAATTTCTCTTCTTCTTTCTTCATTTCTTCTTTCTCTTGTTCAAACTTTCCGCCGTGCTTTGAAATTATCTGTTTCAATATTTTATTCTGATTATATACACGGCTCATTCAAATCTCCGTTTAACTTTATCAATTAATTAATTGCCATTCATTATTCACCTCCATTTTTCGCAATATGATCATAGAATATTGAAAAGCACGCGGAATATATTCACTGCTACATATTATGTCTTTTATCAGTTACCTACATTCAGATTTCTTCTTAAATGTGTTATTATGTATTTCTTATCAGTACCTCAGTTGGAAATTAATGTATGGTATTCACTATTCATTCTATAATACCGCGTTGCTCTTTCATTCACTCGTTTTCATGTTCTTCTGATTGGAATTAATTGAAATTTGAAGCTTTGTTTGGAATTTTGATGAATATGTCAACTTGATAACTTGGGCAACAATAATTCTAGTTTTCCGGAGCTCCTTTATGCCGGGACCCATCTATTATGCTATTGTTTACTTTCAATAAAAATTGGAAAACATCTGTTTTCATGGAATCTCACAAGGTGGTCCTCTTCACCGACTTGCTCAATGCTCATGGGATTTGCTTCCTCCGCACACACAAGCCTTCAGTACTCAGTTGGCCGTCTCAAGCCCTGATCTTGACGTCCTCAACTCACCACTCAAACCCTGATAAAGACGTCACCATTTCATGGCGCCGGTGGCTGCAGCTCAGTTTAATTAATCAGTGATTTCCCACACTACTGAGTACTGTGTGTCACTGTCAGCTTCACATGAGGTGTGACGTCACCAACTCCCTACTCTAAGTAGTGTGACGTCATCAACTCACTTCTCCCAATCCTGATTGTAGCAGCTCGTACACCTTGCTTCTGGAGTGAGATATTCATTCAGCAGTCGGCACTCCTGCTCGCATAACCACTGTACTTCGCGTATTTGGTACAGTGCTCGGTCAATTCACTGCCTCTCACGTGATCTCATTTGCTTGTGATACCCAAACCAATGGACCAACCCCATGGTTGAATCTGACGTTGGGAACGTCAGATTTAACGGTTTGATTGGTTTATTAGTATATTTGGTACTTTAATTATTGTTGCAACTGCCCCACCAATGATATAACGATGGTGTCATCCATTTCACAATGATTCTATATGACGTGACACTGTCGTCATTCTCGTGATTTGAACGCTACATTTGTCATATCATATTTCAAACAGTAATTTATGATGTAAAATACCATCTTATCTTATCAAGGTGCAATATGTGAATATGTATGTCAAGGGTTAATCACGCTTTCTTGCCGCTGTGAGAGAGTAAGGGGTTGCCACTTTACCAATTGTCTTAAACTCAAAACTTGGTCAAATGGGACATTCGGGTTAAATGAGCAGTCTAAAGAACTCAAACCACGGCTCCATTATTGCTTTATTGACTGGTGGCAAGATCAACAATCACTTATTTGGCTGTAAAAAGTAATCGCTTATCAGGCTGCATCAGTTTTATCACACTATTGTTACTCAATCCTTGTCACTGCTGAAGTAACGATGAACTATTGACCCTATTGAAGAGATGTGCCAAGAGATGTTAAGATTTTCTCTGTACAGCTGCTGTAGACAATAAATCATGCTACTTATTATCCTGTATATTGCTTTGGTAGGAGCAGATATTTGACTTAAAGTGCTCGCGTGATACGTTTCAACTTAACAGTCCTGAATACCCCACTGTCATTAATCTATTAATAGCGCACAATGAGTCAAGCTTCATTACCAGACTTTCGCATATGATTATAGTGTTTACTGCACATACCATCACTTAGATTTACTCAATTTTCTAAATTACTCAATTCACTCAATTCACCCCTATACTCTGAGATATTAGATTATAGCATGCCCCCACTCCCCCTCCCTCTCCTCCTCCTTCTCCTTCCTCTCTCCTTCTCTCTGGAGATTATTGAAAGGTACACTTGGGAAGCAGAACCAACCAGTGCATCGGGTCCAGCCCTCTCTTACATCACTGACATTGTCATCGGAAACGACGGTAAGTTGAACGTTGCTGGAATTTGCATTTCATGTTTTGTTGAATGAAACCCTGCTCGACAACGCATGAACAATCATGGTTTCACCCCTAAGTACTTAAGTAACTCAGTGAATTAACGTTTCACCCCCTTAGCAACTCAGTGAATTAACGTTTCACCCCTTAGTAACTCAGTGAATTAACGTTTCACCCCTAAGCAACTCAGTGAATTAATGTTTCACCCCTTAGAAACTCAGTGAATTAACGTTTCACCCCTAGTAACCCTTTAGTAACTCAGTGAATTAACGTTTCACCCCTTCGTAACTCAGTGAATTAACGTTTCACCCCCTAGTTATCTCAGGAGCGTCTGACTGTTCCACTGTGGAGTCCTGTGGAGTGTGGCTAAGATCCCTGCAGCAGCGAGACATTGAGGCGGGATACCCTGACTTGCAGTTCAACTTCTATGTCAGCGTTAACGGAGACGTGTTTGAAGGCAGAGGCTGGGATAAACAGGTTAGCAGAGGGGTGGATTTTGAGAAACGAGAATATTTTAATTTATCCTCTCTGTAACTCTGTAAGTCTGTAGCCCGTCATCCCCATTTTTGAAAAACCTACACAGGGGGACAGTAATTAAAGCCCCCATTTTATTCCAATAAAGTAACCTATTATGCGCTCATGCAGTTTACATAGAAGCTGTTTTTACTTATAAACTTTTTACTCTTTTCTTAACCCTTCACCCCACCCTTCAGAGCAGCATATCGGAGAGGTACGCCCCCACCTCCCTGGGTATAGCCTACCTGGCAGACTTCAGTAACGGTATTACAGCAGGAGCGGAGACTGCTATCAAGGAACTTGTCAAAATCGTGGGTATTTTTACTTGCTATCAACTTACTGTTGTTACCTGTTGATTTGTAGTTTAGGATACAGTATACCATTATATTTTTTATTTTTCAAGATTTAAAAACCATGCGTTTTCCATCCATATTGATAATTCAGTCAATCATCAATAATATTGCCTGATGGTTGGATGAGCTCCAAGTTCTTTTTAGAACAGTGTACAATGTACAATTTATTGTGTACTCCATTATCAGATAATTAGCCTTACAATCATAGATCGGTTATTGAATCGGAGTCAAATTTCGAAACCAATTGTACTTTTCCAATGAAAAGTGGATATATACTAATTTTCTGAGACTAACAGTGGCCACATAGCTTTTTCTATGAGCTTAAGACCGCGCAATTTCGATGCGGAAAATAAAGATAAAGAATGAAATGAGAAGAATTTGTATCTTGAAAGTATGGGACGAATAACTTAGTAGTGAATATGATCTAGAATCTTGATATTGCATGCTTTTTCACTGTTGAATTTAACTCAGAAATTCTTCTTTTTCAACTAATTAACAAATCCACTGTCTACTCACAGTGCTGGAAAGAGCACTGTGATGCCTAAAATTTTTTAGATCTGGTTTAATAAAGTTAATTTCTTGGGGAAGGGGTAAACTTGATTATCCTCTCCTTTTATCCTCGAAATATCCCCCCCCCTCGAATAGAGCCCCTTCCTCGACATTAACCCTCTCTCCCCCCCTCCAGGGTTATGACTCGAACAAGATCCGTACGGAGTTCTGCATGATGTTCACGTGTGACTCTGGGATGAGGGACGGGTTGGACGGGTATCTGCTCCAGGGTCCGCCCTGTCCAGGGGGCTCCACTTATTCCGGCCTCGACAAATGGGAGATACAGCGTGAGTGTTTATTTGTGATTAATTTATCCCCTCCCCCTCCCCTTTACTTCTCCCCCTCCTTAGCCCCTTTACTTTGACCCATTTCTTTACCTTACCCTCAACCTAGACTCATGGGAGATAGTACAGCGTGAGTGTTTATTTGTGATTCCTTTATCCCGACACCCCTTTGAAATTTCCTCCCTTCCTCCTCCTCTTTACTTCACATTTCACTGGTGTCGCGACCGAGAAATAAAAATCATTCTGGAAATTCGATTGTGCGGCACCATATAAGCATATACGTACGTGGATTTATAAATCAGGATACTTAAACCTTTAATTCACATGTTTAAACCTTTAATTCACAACTTTATGGCTATATCTCCTTCCTAAATTGTTCCAAATCTTCTCAATATTTCCTTGTGTGTGGCATTTATTCCCTTCCTAAAATGTTACTCAATCTGCAATATTTCCTTGTGTTTAACTTCCCCCCTCTTCCAGCGGGCGTGACCCCCCTCTACACCTACCGACCTTGTGTGTCTAACTCCCCCTCCCTTTCAGCGGGCGTGACCCCCCTCTACACCTACCGACCCTGTGTCTAACTCCCCCCCTTTCAAGTGACCCCCACCTACCGACCCTGTGTCTAACTCCCCCCTTTCAGCGGGTGTGACCCCTCTCTACACATACCGACCCTGTGTCTAACTCCCCCCTTTCAGCGGGTGTGACCCCCCTCTACGCTCACCGACCCTGTGTCTAACTCCCCCCTTTCAGCGGGCGTGACCCCCCTCTACACCTACCGCCCCTGTGTGTCTAACCCCCCTCTCTTTCAGCGGGCGTGACCCCCCTCTACACCTACCGCCCCTGTGTGTCTAACTCCCCCTCCCTTTCATCAAGACCCTGTGTCTAACTCCCCCACTCAGCGGGCGTGACCCCCTCTACACCTACCGACCCTGTGTCTAACTCCCCCTTTCATGGGTGTGACCCTCTCTACACATCTAACTCCCCCTTTCAGCGGGTGTGACCCCCTCTACGCTCACGACCCTGTGTCTAACTCCCCCTTTCAGCGGGCGACCCCCTCTACACCGCCCCTGTGTGTCTAACCCCCCTCTCTTTCAGCGGGCGTGACCCCCCTCTACACCTACCGCCCCTGTGTGTCTAACCCCCCCCCCTTTCAGCGGGCGTGACCCCCTTCTACACCTACCGACCCTGTGTGTCTAACTCCCCTTCCTTTCAGCGGGCGTGACCCCCCTCTACACTTACCGACCCTGTGGGTCTAACTCCCCCTCCTCTTTCAGCGGGTGTGACCCCCCTCTACACCTACCGACCCTGTGTGTCTAACCCCCTCCCTTTCAGCGGGTGTGACCCCCCTCTACACCTACCGACCCTGTGTGTGTAACCCTTCCTTTCAGCGGGCGTGACCCCCTCACCTACCGACCCTGTGTCCTGACCCCCTCTGCAAGACCGACCCTTGTGTCATGATAACCCTGTGGATGTGGTGAGCTAGCGGACCCCTCTAACGGTGCTGTCTCCTACGACTCCTACGACACCGGCTCCGTGGCGACCTACTCCTGTTCGGATGGCTTTCCAACTCATAGGGGAGAGTAAGAGGACTTGTGAGATCAGCGGCTCATGGAGCGATCTGTCTGTCAACTCCTCCTGCGTGCGTGGGTGAGTGAAACCTTAGTGATGTTCAATCGTGATCCGGAACAACATTTCACGTTGTTGCTGTTTGTTGTTGAGTTCAGTATCCTTGGGTCAGGGTGTACTGGAATTCTCATGACTTGTTAGTAATTAGTTAATGGGGTCACAGTAGGACCTTACATGGTGACTCTTGAGGCTATGAAGCCGCTATAATTGAATATAGAATCGCACTAAACCCCCAGTTCAGCATTAGAATCGTTAGCAATAGCATTTGATTCAGCATTAACCTCCCACCCCATCCAGACCCTGGTCGCGGCCTGATCATCGTCCCTAAGTCAGTGTGGGATGAGGTGGTAGAGGAGAAGGAGTTCATTGAGGGCGGCTTCCCTATTGCCACCTTCTTCATTGATGTGGCAGACGCTTACTGTGTAGATGACACGGACTGCAGGTCAGGAAATATTTCCTTGTGTTTTATTTTAACTCGCACAACAGCAAAACCCATTGAGCCAGTATTCAGTATCCTCAGCGCAACTCAGCGTGATTCACCTGCTAATTCTATATCCTGATTGGTTAATGGGCAACCAATCAATGTGCAATATACCGCTAATCCATCGCTCTGATTGGCTAACGCATTCCAACCCCTCAGAGAGAAGTTACAGGAGCTGAAGAAGGACGCGTGGGACGCACACCAGGAAAAGGACGTGCTCTGCAACTTCTATATCGCCAAAACGGGGGTTGTGTACGAAGGAAGAGGCTGGGGCATCAAGGTTAGTGACTGGTTAAACTTCTTAACATGAACCACTCATCTCACATCACATCTCATACACTCATCAAGGTAAACCCACCAGATCTCCTGTCTTCACTCTAATTTCCATTCATTAATGTATAAGAGACCTTTGATCTCCTGCCTTCTAATTTCTTTGCAACTCATGGTGACTCAAGATACTCATTTTCTTAAAGATATGTTTCCCTGAACCCCTCCATCCCCCCATTTATTTAATTATTTCAGAACCTGTTTCACTGAATCCCACCATTTCCTTGAAACCTGTTTCCCTAAACCCTCCATTTCCCCCAGGGCGCGTACACAGACAACATTCAGCGGAACCCAAGGGATCTGCTTCCTGGGCTTAGACGCGGTGACTGAGCCCGCCGCTGTCAACACCCTCTTCAGACTGGCTAGAGACGCAGTCGACACTAAGAAGTAGGTGGAACTCCATGGAGATCAGATGGAGTCTCCATGGAGACCAGGCTAGATGGGGCCCTTTAGATTAGGATTTTGTTCGAAAACTTTCTCTGTTATGACCATAAGGCGAATCGTGCCCCTTCAAGGTTTCAGCTATTAATTGAAATGTAATTCATACGCGTTATACATTTGAGAAAAATCTCTCTATCGGAAAGTTGGAAGTTCACCGAAGTCATTATTTTTCAGAGTTTTCTACGACATGAGTTACTGTTTCCAAACCAAGTGTAAGACTGGAGCAGTTGACGAATTGTTCTGTAAAGCAGTGACTAACTGGATGGTGCGCAGTGACAGCCCGGACTTCTCCAACAAGTACTGCGAACCAGACCCCCTGCCCGAGGAAAACAGGGCTCCTGGTGAGTGCTAACGCGTTAGATGGAACATGTTACTTTGGTAACGCGTTACTGTGGTAGTAACGCGTTAGGAACGATGCAACGCGTGTTCATGACAGCACATTACAAAAACGTGTTACTATGACAACGCTGTAGTTAAGTAGTTATCCGACCAATATTATCTCACACCATTTCGTTTTGACAACCCTTTTTCTCCCCTCAGCACTGGAATGCAGACACAAGAAGGACCACGGAACGTGGCTCAACTACCAAGGAACGCGCAGCACCAGCGTGTCAGGGTGCGAGTGTTTGGCGTGGAGTGATCAGAGTACCACGCAGCACCACTTCTACCCTGAGGTGGGTGCCATGGCGACTTACAAGTGACATATTGTGGCTCCATGACGACATGAGGAATACCACTCCCTTTGTCTCCATGGAGACAAAGGAAATGCCGCTGACTTGTGTCTCCATGAAGATACATAGATAGCACATCTTCGTGACCATTTTGTGCTAATCTTGATGACCACATCATGTTGTCATGACAACCTCTCTGTATCCCTGACAACCCCTCTGTTACCATGACAACCCTTTTTAGTTCCATGACAACCCCTCTGAAACCCTTATTAACAACCCCTCTGTTACCAGCCAAGTCTTCTTTAATCTTTAACCCTGATTACCCCTCTGCAACCCACTAAACTTGGACTCCTATCAACCCCTCTGTTACCCTACTTAACAACCCCTCTGTAACCCTACTTAACAACCCCTCTGTAACCCTACTTAACAACCCCTCTGTAACCCTACTTAACAACCCCTCTGTAACCCTACTTAACAACCCCTCTGTAACCCTACTTAACAACCCATCTGTAACCCTGACAACCCCTCTGTAACCCACTTAACAACCCCTTCTGTAACCCACTAAACATGAACTCCTGACAACCTGAGGTGTACCCCTACGCGGATCTGCAGTCTAACTTCTGTCGTAACCCTGACATGTCAGACGAAGGACCGTGGTGCATCACAGACTCAAACTGTGGTGGAGTGGACTCATGTGCTATTCCTCAATGCGGTGAGATGATTTTACTTTTCAGGAAATTGAGGAGGGTATTTGATATTCTAAGCCAGGGTATTAGATATTGTAAGGGGTATTTGATAATCTAAGGAGTATTTGATACTCAATTACTCTAAAGGGGTATTTGTTATTTTAAGGGGTATTTGATATTCTATATCTGAGGGGTATTTGATATTCTAAGAATCTATGAGTTTTTATGAGGGGTTATGAAACTTTTGGTTGAGAGTAATTACACTTACAAAGTTTAAGGGGATGCTCTTCCATATGTGTCCATGACACATAATTACTAATGGAATATTTCTCTACCGAAGATGCCATCACATCATTATAGTAAGTTCTTCAAATCTTGTAGAAGGGGAGTATTGTTTTGAAAAGGCTCCTTTCGGCTGTTCCTACCACAGGACGCCTTGTTACGTTCCATTCTGTCGTAAGTTTCAGTGTTCCGGGGGTCTCAGGAAATAAGATGTTATTCAAACTTTGATTATCACTGTTATACCTTCTATTCCTAATGAAACATCATTGTTTTTGATTAACTTGGGATTTGATCTTGATTTTACTCAGAGATTGATTTACCTACTTGTCCTTGATTTACTCGTCCTTGATTGTTTCGGGAGGTGTATCAGATGTTTTGCCAACCAGCCTAAATTTTTCCTAATCTTCAATCGACTTTTTATTTTACAAAAAGGCATTATAAAGGTCCTTGTTTTATCTTCGATTCGTGACGTTCGAATTTTTATTTTTTTGCATAGTCTGACACCGTTTTAGAGCTCAGGCGGTAATTTCCATCTAATGGGCTGAAAGATTTGTGCTTAGCTCTCAAGGGATGTTGAGCCCTGTGCACGCAATTTACCTTTTCACAGAATTTCCATGTCTAACCCCCTCCTCCCTCGCCCGCAGCCCCCGCCGTTTCCTTCACGCAGTACTCCGCCTTGCGGTACAAGCTCCTCAAGACAAAGACCACTGTCACCGACAAGCTGACCATGACCCTCAAACCCTCAACTCTTACTGCCAGGTACTTGCCTGCCTCTAGTTCTAACCCCTCCCCTAATACTACCCCCTCTTAGACTTTTAATAACCCTCTCCCCCTCTAATAACCCCCGCTCTAATACCAACCCCTCCCCTGCAGTTTGATGCGAATTGACGGATGCCTCTAATATTAAGCACCCTCTACTAAATACTAAATAGTAAATACCCTCCTCCCTCTATTATTTACCCTATCTGATAAACCCCTCGCCCCCTCTCATACTAAACCCCTCTAATAACCCTCTCTCCCCTGCAGTCTGATGCTGATTGACGGAGGCCTCTAATATTAACCCCCTCTAATATAAAACCCCCTCGCCCCCTCTCATACTAAACCCCTCTAATAACCCCATCCCTCCCCTGCAGTTTGATGCGGATTGACGGAGGTCAGCTAAACGGAGACCCCGCGCTACTCAACTACTGGGACATCTCCCTCGATGAGGGAGTCCTACAGATCCACATGGTCTTATCTCACGGGGACAACGTCACCGAGATTAATCTCAGGAGTGAAGCACCCCTTCCCGCAGATGAAACTTCTCGTGAGTTGGATTTCACTGAATATTGAAAATATGGAGTTAGTAGGAGTTATCCGTAGATTCATTAGTCGGAACCTGACATTGTCTTGGAATTGGCTCATCAATAGAGTTAATGCGAGCCTCGATTGGTCTGTGGGGAAGCTAAATGAAAGATAGGGGATTTGACCTGCTTTAAGTTGCAATCTCTTGAGTTAGATTTGGAGATATTTTACTGGTCTTCATTTTGACATTCCTCATCGCCACATTGCTTGCAGGTATCCAGGTGTTACGTAAGAACCACAAAGTTTTGATGGTAATCAACGGAGTGGAGACTATCTACAAGCACGATGTAAACCTCACCGACTACCCGCACCTCCAATTCTTCATGCCAGGTAAATTGATATTTAATACGGGGGTTAATTTAATATTTAATTACGGTGTAAATAGTGGCATTTTTGTCTCAATCTGGTAAATTTACTTGATTATTGATTAACCCCACACCGTCGGGCGTCGTCTTGCCTTCTCACACAACCCCTTCTCACATTCTAACGCTTTCCAACATAACCTCTTCTCGCACTACCCCTTCTTGTACTCTAACCCCTCATCACATTCTAACCCCTTCCAACATTAACCCCTTCTCACATTCTAACCCCTTCATGCCCGGTTCCTACGTGATGGGAATGTACATCACGGGAGGGGATGTGTTCCGAGGCTGCATGTCTGATGTGACGTTTAACAAGGACAACATTCTAGCTGTGGCAGCTGAAAACCTTCCTGCCCGCGGGGAAATGATCAAAGAAGATACTTTCATGATGAATCCTGTTTCACATGATGAACCTTGTAAAACCTTGTAAACCTCTGATAATACCCAGAACTTTGGGAGCTGGCAACTGAATCAGTTGACCCCCATGGTCCGGTTTCAAATGCAATCGCAAACTGTCGAGTATTATAGGCTCCTGGCTCAAAGGTTTTGAATCAATCAATCGTTTGAACCGTGTGACAAAAATATTACTGTTTTTTCAGATATAAAAGACGACGGCTGTGTGGCGACACTTCCCTTCGAGTGGGGTGGCATTGACATTGTCACCACTCCCCCTCCCACCACACCCGAGCCTACTGTCAAACCTGTCACTGTGAGTCCTTACCATCCACTGCGTGTCTTCTTCTGACTCTGATAACTGAAGATTGGCATTTTGACAAAAAAATCCTATAATTGCGTAGTTGAACTCCTACAATCGTAGACTTCTTTACTAGTAAAATCAGGATCCCTTGTTCAAATCACATGCCTTATCTTCAATTGACTGTGATTTGGTGCCTTATAAACCCTCCTAACCTAACCAATATTGTGAGAATTTAAGCAACCCTCCTAACCTAAACGATAGTGAGAATTTAAGCAACCCTCCTAACCTAACTGATAGTACCCTCAGGAGGCACAAGCTAACCCAGTAAAAGACAACTTACCGTACATCATAATCGGAGTGGTGATCCTGGTGATTCTCATCGTTCTCCTCATCGGATGCATCCTCTTCAGGCGACATAACCGTGATAAGGGGGTCAGTACTGTTTACTGAGCTGTTTCAAAGCTGTAACCTTCCTATTCTTGATTTCTTGAGAAAACATCATTTTTTTCGCTTATCCCGATTTTTTCAGTAGTTAATTTGAATTGTTGAATTACTTCTGTGATATTGCTTTTGCTAGGAATTAGCTAAGTTTCACCCCCTCCTCCTCTCCTCAGGTGTATAAGGTTGACGAAGCCACGACGACTAAGTGGGACTGGAAGCGGGGTATCGTTCCGGTGTTGTCCGAGAGACCCGGGTTTGAGGCGGTGCCGAACAAACAAGACGACGAAAGTGGGGAGGTGTTCGCTTGAGAGACACACTCACCATTCACCGGGGTTAGGGGTATTATTCCTTATATGGGATAATCAGACTCCCTCTTTCCTCGGGGTGAATGATAGTGCGTGATGAAAATTGAAGCCTGATATCCTCCCAACTACCATGCGTCAGATGAACCAGCGAACAGCTCAACAGCCTTCTCAAGTTTCCCTTCTAGCACCCCTAATCACGCCCTTCCTGCTTTCTCAGAACCAGATCTCCGGGGATTCTTTTAAGCCAAATTGTGTGGGGTTCAACGAACAGGAGCTCTGTTCCAAGGTCTTCTGCTTGCAGAATGTTGGATAAAATGACGTTCTTGTAAATGTATGCCGTACCTAAACTTTGCCTCTGTCAGATTTAAACTAACGTGAAATTTGTTGTAAAACTATACTCACCATTTTACCTTAAAAAGTGAAAAAGCGATATTTTGCGATGAGCGATGGAGACTATCAATTCAAAATCCTGATCCTGATGAGATGTGGCGGGGCGTCCGCGTTGGAGGTCTAACTTTAATATCCAAATATGGAAGGCGAGTGAGGATTTCCTTATTCCTCTGCAGGCGGGATTGGGTGCAGTGATCAGTGGCTGGAAGAGGAAACATATTTCTGATCTCGAGGAGCCTCAATTCTGAACGGCCCCTCAACCATTAGGCCCAAATGTCCTTAAATCTTTGAACTGGACGTGTTTATCTTGCAGCTCTGCAAGGTATAAATGATCTTTACTATGTAAAGTATTTGTTTTATTTATAATTTTGTACTATCATTATTATATCAGACAATTGTTTATTCCTTACCATCTTAAATTTAATGATAATCCCTGATCTGCTTCATACGTAGCCGCACTGTTTTGCAAATTATAGGAAACTTTAATTTTTAAAGTAGGAGAAGTTACCGATTAAAAATGGCAGAGACTCTGGGAAACATTTTTATTAAAAATTGATTTAAATTCATTTATTCTGCCTTAATAATAATAAAATCTCAAATTAGTTATATACAGCACTGCACACTGATTTATATATAGTATATACAGGGCCGTAAATCGAAAAGAAATACTGGTGGGGTCGTGGTAATTTTGCGAAGCCATAGAAACAGAAATCGAATGTTTCAAAATTCCATCATCTTTGATCTTTAATATATTATGAAATAAATTAAGTTCTTTCCTTTCAAAATTTAGAACTATGTTTATTAAAAGTTTAATTTGCTTATGAAATGTTTAATCAATGTTATGATATCAATTTGTATGTTGTGCTTGTATCGCAATTCAAATATTATTGTTTCAATGTTTCATTCATCCTTGAAAGCTTCAAGGATCTAGAGATATTAGATCTCTACATATAACTATATAACCACATGGATAGTGGTAGCAATCGCAAAATGGCATAACTCACTATTCTCTGGCCAGTTTGACTCAGTTACCCCCTCGGTCCTACAATTAATGAATCACTGCAATTAAATACCGATCTCAGATGTGGCGACACCTCTGTAATAGTGCATTGCATATTCATTTCATATTTGCAATCCAACGCGAAATCGTGACTCTCGTTTGACAATTAAATTTAGTATTCCAGTTTGCGTTGCGCGGCGCGCTAGTCCCAAGAACTCGTAGCTAGGCATTAAGCGCTGCGCGCGTAGGCACATGGCACACCTATGCCTGTCGTTAGTAGGATTTCACCATACCCTGCACCGCGCGCCATTTTTCACCGCGGGATAACACGACCCTCGCTCCAAATTTGTGGAGCGAGGGTCGGGTTTCCTAAGCCTGCTTCTGAGGAAGCGCAACGCAGACAGGGATATACGTGTTTAGCATTGCCAGGCGTTGCCTGGCCCCCTCGAGCGCGCGCGCCCCGACTCGCAGAGTCGGGGCAGCCGGGCAGGCAACGTTTGGCAAGAAACACTGACGCCAGCCGCGAAATTAAAACGGATTTTCGCCTCAATCTCACGAGGGCCAGGGTCTGTCAACGACGCGACTGACCATGACAAGGTTTCCTCATACCAGCTGATCCCTAGTTTTACGCGCGCGCGGCGTCTTGCTCCAAACCAACGACGCGACGCCCTTGGTTAGCAGTCAGGGGAACTAAATTTGGAACGTTGCTGGTTGCGTGCGCGTGCAGACGTGCAGAGCAGGGTCAACATCCTACGACACCGGACCACCAGCACTGTGCGCCGCGCATTCAACAGTCTTGTCCTCATGTAAATTTTCTTTCGTTGTTCTATTAATTTTCGCGTTGGATAAAATTGTATTTGTGAGTCCGCGCATTCTGGGATATGGCTTGATATGAGATTAAACACAAATCGTTTCGTTGTTTTAGAAAGTAAATCGTCTTTTGTGATGTTTAAGTTACGTGAGCGACTTGCAAATTTGTTATCGTTTGCACTCACAATAAGAAACAAAGAAGAAGTGAACGGAGCTGCTCACGGTGATTTTGTTGCATAAAGTATGAACTCCTGGTCCCTGGATTGGCATTTGACTGTGGAAACTTTTGCCTGGGTCTCTTCTGTTATATCGGTAAGGCTGTGTTAACATAGGTACATACATTTGTTGGTACTTTTGTGATTAGTGATATTCTGAAATCTGACAAACACTAATAATGGTGGAATTACTCTAGACATTACCAACTCTGGAATGTGCAGTGAATTTGACACTGCGGTGTTACCAAACAAAACCAAATCTTTCATTAATTACTATCACTTTCATGTTCACATTTTCCCTCCAATTCCGTGAACGATAACCACAACCTTCATCTAAGAGCAGTGTCACCTGTCATCCTTGGGTCGTTAAAAGCTAATTACCATAATGAAGGGCTTTCCGTTCTTCTACCAACTGATATCATATCATTATCTATACAGCTGTAGGTACATACTTACATATTATAGTAGCTTAACATGTCATTTCCATTGGTTGTTGACAATTCTCGTTGATTTACTTCCTTTAGCTTTTTATTTTTTGATTAAAGGATTAAGTCAAATCTAAAATCATATAATTGTATATTAATCTTGTTCAGTTGTTACGTTCGACTACTTACTGCAGCTTACTTCCGTCCGGACTGATCAAGATGCTCACACTTGATCTGTGGCAATATGAAATTCCACATATTCATTAATAGGTCTTGCTCATTTACATTCTTTTAAGGCCACTTCTTTGATTATAATAGGTCTTTCTCAATTACATTAGGTATTGTTCATGCCATTTGTTAACTTTAACAGTTAATAGCTTTTATGACTACCTATTGTTAAGTTTATTGAAAATGCATTAATTTTAGTAGCTTTTACATTTAGTCATTTCAATGAAATTTATAGTTCTTCACTTTATTGATTTGATCAGCCTTTCGCTGCAGCAATTTGATTGTCTTCATGCAGGGTGCAGTTATGTATTTCAATTGCTGGTTTCATTTGCCTCGCACCACCTACACACCCAAGGATTCTTCACTACAACCCCACCAACTAACCACTTGAGGTTAGTTGGAAATGGTTCACACTCGCAGTTCATGCTGCAAAACTTTTTGGGTATCGAGGAGACCTGACTTGGTTCGACATTGAGTGTGTCCCATAACCAAGGACATTGTCTAAACGTTCGGTAAAACTGGACCTATATGGCGAGTTCCTCGATATGCAAAAAAAAAAAATATTCATTAAGGACTGCATATAATTCAACCGCAGATCATTCATTGCATTATCTACATAATATATGAGAAATTAATAAGCACGATCCCTGTATAATAGAACGACATGAGTCTCTAAAAGAATATTTCATTACCGTTCTTGACTTCTTGGTTTTCCCGCGCCGCTTCATGTTTCAAATTTTAAATCTGTGTGAGATTGAATCAGATATTCCTGTGCAACTTATCTATTTTAATCTACAAACCACCAAAGTGCTGATATCTCATCAATCCATGTCTCTATTACATTATTTTGTCTCGAGATCTATTATTTGGGAGCCGTAACTCCGTATGTGATGCACTTTGATGTATTTGATGTACTCTGAGCCACATTGATGACCCATTGTTAGCTCAGAGCATTTGTTGTTTTGAGTATGTTTTTATTTGTTTGAATTCGTTTGCACTCTGAGAATTCTGACCCTTGACACGTCTTGCTATTATATTTGCCTGATTTACCAGTTTATAATCTCATAAATTTCTAGCCTTGAGCTCGAAACGACATGGATGGCCAATATGAGAAGGTCAATTCAAATGACAATGAAAAACCGTCAATACACGAAGAGAATGGAAAGTAGGCATTTCACTCTTTCACTGCTTACTTCTTGCTTTTTTGTAGCATTCTGCAATGTATTTGTATCAGAAGTCGAGTCATTAGAAGGCTTTATACTCATGCCTTTTGATTATAAATAATTGGTATAGAAGTTGACACCCAAGAGGCAAGAAACCCCTGCTGATTGCTAGACTAGAGCGCTTGCTTACATAGTAACATTCCTTCAGGGCTATCCGGACGTTGGTGCCTCAATGGAAGACGGTGTTCACAGCTGCGGTATTGTTCCTGACTACTCTCGTAGCTATGTGCCTGCCTATCGAGGTAAACAGTGATTATTGATATACCAAGGTCCAAGGGTTATAGTATGCAATAGACAGGCTCTCTATAGTTAATATTTAGTTTGAGCATTGATAAGATATTTCTATATCGACTAAATACACCTAAACAGCCACCAATTTTCACAACTTGATATGATTTCTTCGCTGATACTTCCCTCTTAGTCATGACAGAGTAATCCCATTTTTCCCAGAACAAGGAGGGTCGTGCAGCGTGTGTGATTCTGGCTACAGCACTGCTTTGGATGACTGAAGCCATGCCCCTCATGATAACCGGGCTGCTGCCAGCTGTGATGTTCCCAATAGTCGGCATCATGGATACTAAGGAGGTAGGAATCAGACGCGAGATTTAGAGTTGTTCAATGTGGGAATAAGGCAGGGTTAAGTGTTGTTTAATATGGGAATCAGGCGGGATTTAGTGGTGTTAAATGTGGGAATCAGGATGGATTTAGTGTTGTTTAATATGGGAATCAGGCGGGATTTAGTGTTGTTCAATGTGGGAATCAGGATGGATTTAGTGTTGTTAAATGTCAGGCCCTTGTTCCCTGACTTTAGAACTGTTTCGTAATGATTGATGTCAAGGCATACGCTGACACCGGTGTCAAGGGTAAACGCTGACACTGATGTCAAGGCATGCGCTGACACTGGTGCCGAGGCATACGCTGACACCGGTGTCAAGACATACGCTGACACCGGTGTCAAGGCATAGGCTGACACTGGTGTCAAGGCATGCGTTGACACCGGTGTCAAGGCATACGCTGACACTTGTGTCAAGGTAAACGCTGACACTGGTGCCAAGGCATACGCTGACACCGATATCAAGACATACGCTAACACCGGTGTCAACACATACGCTGACACCGGTGTCAAGATATACGCTGACACCGGTGTCAAGACATACGCTGACACCGGTGTCAAGACATACGCTGACACTGGTGTCAACACATACGCTGACACCGGTGTCAAGATATACGCTGACACCGGTGTCAAGACATACGCTGACACCGGTGTCAAGACATACGCTGACAATGGTGTGAAGGCATGAGCTGACACTGGTGTCAAGGCATGAGCTGACACCAGTTTCAAGGCATGAGCTGACACCGGTGTCAAGACATACGCTGACACTGGTGCCAAGGCATACGCTGACACCGGTGACAAGGCATACGCTGACACTGGTATCATGGCATATGCTGACACTTGTGTCAAGGTATATGCTGACACTGGTGTTAAGGCATACCCTGACACCGGTTTCAAGTGTAAACGCTGACACTGGTGTCGTGGCATACACTGACACTGGTGTCAGGTCATGAGCTAACACCGGCATACGCTGACACCGATCGCAAGGCATACGCTGAAACTGATGTCAAGGCATACGCCATACGCTGACACTGGTGCCAAGGCTTACGCTGACACCGGTATCAAGACATACGCTAACACCGGTGTCAAGACATACGCTAACACCGGTGTCAAGACATACGCTGACACCGGTGTCAAGACATACGCTGACACCGGTGTCAAGACATACGCTGACACTGGTGTCAAGGCATACGCTGACACTGATGTCAAGGCATGCGCTGACACCAGTGTCAAGGCATACGCTGACATCGGTGTCAAGATATACGCTGACACCGGTGTCAAGACACACGCTGACACCGGTGTCAAGACATGAGCTGACACCGGTTTCAAGGCATATGTTGACACTGGTGTCAAGGCATACACTGACACTGGTGCCAAGGCATACGCTGACACTTGTGTCAAGACATACGCTGACACCGGTGTCAAGACATACGCTGACACTGGTGTCAAGGCATGCGCTGACACCAGTGTCAAGGCATACGCTGACACCGGTGTCAACACATACGCTGACACTGGTGTCAAGGCATGCGCTGACACCAGTGTCAAGACACACGCTGACACCGGTGTCAAGACATACGCTGACACCGGTGTCAAGACATACGCTGACACTGGTGTGAAGGCATGAGCTGACACCGGTGTCAAGGCATGAGCTGACACCGGTTTCAAGGCATATGTTGACACTGGTGTCAAGGTATACACTGACACTGGTGCCAAGGCATACGCTGACACTTGTGTCAAGGTATATGCTGACACTTGTGTCAAGGTATATGCTGACACTGGTGTTAAGGCATGAGCTGACACCGGATTCAAGGCATGAGCTGACACCGGTGTCAAGGTATACGCCTACACTGGTGTCAATGTATACGCTGACACTGGTGCCAAGGCATACGCTGACACCAGTGTCAAGGCATACGCTGACACCGGTGTCAACACATACGCTGACACCGGTGTCAATATATACGCTGACACCGGTGTCAAGACACACGCTGACACCGGTGTCAAGACATACGCTGACACCGGTGTCAAGACATACGCTGACACTGGTGTGAAGGCATGAGCTGACACCGGTGTCAAGGCATGAGCTGACACCGGTGTCAAGGTATACGCCTACACTGGTGTCAATGCATACGCTGACACTGGTGTCAAGGCATACACTGACACTGATGTCAAGGCATACGCTGACACCGGTATCAAGGTAAATACTGACACCGGTGTCAAGATAAAGGCTGACACTGGTGTCAGGGCATGAGCTGACAGTTGACACCGGTGTCAAGACATGCGCTGACACCGGTGTCAAGGTATACGCTGACACTGGTGTCAAGGCATGAGCTGACACCGGTGTCAAGGTATACACTGACACTGGTGCCAAGGCATACGCTGACACTGGTGTCAAGGCATGAGCTGACACCGGTTTCAAGGCATGAGCTGACACCGGTGTCAAGACATACGCTGACAATGGTGTGAAGGCATTAGCTGACACTGGTGTCAAGGCATGAGCTGACACCGGTGTCAAGGTATACACCTACACTGGTGTCAATGCAAAGTACGCTGGCACTGGTGCCAAGGCATACGCTGACACCGGTGACAAGGCATACGCTGACACCGGTGTCAAGGGTAAACGCTGACACTGATGTCAAGACATACTCTGACACCGATATCAAGACATACGCTAACACCGGTGTCAAGACATACGCTGACACCGGTGTCAAGATATACGCTGACACCGGTGTCAAGACATACGCTGACACCGGTGTCAAGACATACGCTGACACCGGTGTCAAGACATACGCTGACACCGGTGTCAAGATATACGCTGACACCGGTGTCAAGACATACGCTGACACCGGTGTCAAAACATACGCTGACACCGGTGTCAAGACATACGCTGACACCGGTGTCAAGGGTAAACGCTGCCACTGATGTCAAGGCATACGCTGACACTGGTGTCAAGGCATGCGCTGACACCGGTGTCAAGGCATACGCTGACACTTGTGTCAAGGTAAACGCTGACACTGGTGCCAAGGCATACGCTGACACTGGTGCCAAGACATACTCTGACACTGATGTCAAGACATACGCTGACACTGGTGCCAAGGCATACGCTGACACCGGTTTCAAGGCATGAGCTGACACCGGTGTCAAGGTATACGCCTACACTGGTGTCAATGCATACGCTGACACTGGTGTCAAGGCATGAGCTGACACTTGTGTCAAGGTATTCGCTGACACTGGTGTTAAGGCATACCCTGGTGCCTGACACCGGTTTCAAGGGTAAACGCTGGGGCTGACATTGGCAAACGCTGACACCGATCGCAAGGCATACGCTGACACTGATGTCAAGGTATACGCTGACACTGGTGCCAAGGCCTACGCTGACACCGGTGCCAAGGCATACGCTGACACTGGTATCAAGGCATATGCTGAAAATTGTGTCGAGACATATGCTGACACCGGTGTCAAGGTATAAGCTGACACTGATGTCAAAGCATACGCTGACACCGGTGTCAAGGCATACGCTGACACTGGTGTCAAGGCATACGCTGACACTGATGTCAAGGCATACGCTGACACTGGTGTCAAGGCATACGCTGACACTGGTGTCAAGGCATACGCTGACACTGATGTCAAGGCATACGCTGACACTGGTGCCAAGGCCTACGCTGACACCGGTGCCAAGGCATACGCTGACACTGGTATCAAGACATATGCTGTCACCGGTGTCAAGGTATAAGCTGACACTGGTGTCAAGGTATAAGCTGACACTGGTGTCAAGGTATACGCTGACACTGGTGTTAAGGCATACGCTGACACCGGTGTCAAGGGTAGACCGTGACACTGGAGTCGGGGCATACTCTGACACTGGTGTCAAGACATAATCTGAAACCGGTGTCTATGTATACGCTGATACTGGTGCCAAGGCATACGCTGAACCTGGTGCCAAGGCATACTCTGACACCGGTGTCATGTTGTCATGACATAAGCTGACACCGGTGTCAAGGTATACACTAACACTGGTGTCAGGGCATGAGCTGACACCGGTGTCAGAACATAAGCTGACACCGGTGTCAAGGTATACGTCGGTTGATGTGGGAAGGGACTCTGAAATTCATAGTTTAAAGGGGTGGCACCCTGTTCAGGGAAGGGACGTTCCATATCACGATTATATCGTAATATCTCACGATTATATCGTAATATTTCACTTCCAGTCTTCACTCAAAGGTTATTAGAACCTGGGTTAGTGTTGAGCATAGAGAGATGACTCGTCAAAGGTCGATAAACCCCCGTGACCTCTCCCCCAGGTATGTTCCAAGTATTTCAACTACGTGAGCATGCTGATGATGGGAACCTTCCTGGTAGCAGAGAGTTTGGAGGCGTGCGGCTTACATCGCCGGATTGCACTCAAGATCCTTTCTCTACTTGGTAAGTGATCAACAAAGCCATGGCTCAGTGTATTTGATGGCGATCCAAACACTAAAAGAATGGAAAATAGTACGCACCAACCAAAAATGCTCCGTAAAGAATTCGCTCTGTACCTTCTTGTATGAATGCTGCAAAGTGCACGCCTCTGGAGGTTATAGTTTGGGATATTTTGAGATAGAATCACTGGTCTCAGGTCGAGGGGAAGCTCTGCTGATGCTTGGAGCTGGTGTTTGCACCTGGATCCTCTCAATGTTCATGAGCAACACTGCCACCACTGCTATGATGCTCCCAATAGTCGGTAATTCTAAATTTTCTAAATAAATTCTAAGTATTCTAAGTATTATAAATATTCTAAAATTCTAAATACATTCTGAATATTAGTTGCGTTTGTTAAGCATCAGAACGTTTTGCATTCTCCATTGGTCATGGATGAACCAAAGAATAATGTTCCTCATTAGAATTGAATAAATCCCAGTAATCGATAGGGTCCATCGTACAAAGTCTGAGAGACATCAACCGAACGTTGGGTGATGATGTTCTGTCAGTGAAACTTGACAAGGCTGACGAGAGAGAAAGCGATGTTGCCAAAGTGGTAAGTTCTTTTAACCCTTATCCCAATGAAATACATCTATTCAGTTTCCAAAGATGCATACATCAGATGCATCCAAAATGCCAACATTTTTCCGTATTTCATGGAGTGCTGTTTCATTAAAAATCCAATTTGCTATAATTTGCTTTGATTATAGGAGATAATCAAAGCGGATGGCTCTCGGCCAGACTCCAAGGAGTTTAAATGGTTCTGCAAAGGTCTCTTCCTCATGGTCCCCTACGGGGCTTCAATAGGAGGAATAGCAACGCTTACAGGTACCGCGGGATGTTGTAAAATTATTTGGGGTGTACCGAATTTCGGACCTAATTAGCTAATTGTGAAATATCCTTTTTTTAACTCCCCACTTTTTTTGTTGAGAAGTTAAAGTTAATTGACTCTAATTCACGGTGCCCCAGGAACGCCCCCTAACCTGGTGCTGAAGTCAATCTTCGAGGCGACCTTTCCAGGACAGAAGTCACTCAACTACCAGAAGTGGCTCCAGGTGAGGGTACTCCAGAATATTTGGGAGTGATTTTCCAATCACCTGCTGGCGGCGTGTTAACTATACCATTATCATGTTAATCTCCTTAGGACTTATGAAACGACCGGTTATTACCGAACCAAAACCGCAATACCGGAAACCGCGCGTTTTTAGCCAGCCGAAACCGTAACCGGATTTAGCGGCCAAAAATAAAACTAACACCGACCACGGGATACCATTATCGGTCTTATCACTAAAGCCAATAGGCGACAGTCGTACGGTACGTGAGTGTTATATCTGAACGACCTCGTTCTCCCGATAATATGACCCTCATAGCAGCCATGAATGACTAGTAAAAAGGCTCAATGAATAGTGTGGGTATTATATATGCCGCAAAGCTTTGGCTGCCTAAAACGTCTTTCTACCGGTTATTTGTGGTCATGCCAATTTAAAGTATAAAGGCCTAGTACAGTATCGGCCTCGAAAGTCACCAATTTTGAATTTTCGCTTTGATTGATCTGATCTCTTGCTGCGTTACTTTTTTGTTACTGTCTTGACCACGATAGTAATAGGATTTTTACGCCGTTCTGTCGTTGAGTGTTGACCTTAAGGGCTTAAGGCCATGCAGTTGAATAAGGGAAATAAGGTATGTATTCGTTCACCCTAGTTCTGCAATTACATTTGTTAAGAACAAAAAGTCTGAATCACTGATTTTGAATGTGCTGCGCGCGATTGCGCGCCGCGCATTGGAATGTTGATAGACGGATCGTCTAATTATTTGAGCCTAACGCTACCAAAACTCGACGTAACGCGCGGACCTAAATGGCGTGTACGCGCCGCGCACCGATGAGTGCATAGGTTTCGTAGGGTACTAAACTTACAACATCTACTAAACATACAATATCTACTAAACTTAAAACATCTATAGTAAACTTACACATCTACTAAACTGGCAACACATCTGCTAAAATTACAACATATACTAAACTTACAACATCTACTAAACTTACAACACATCTACTAGTTTGAAACAACCCCACCTTTTCTCCAGCAGGCCTGGCAGGTGATAAGGCTCCAGTAACTACTCCTAGCGTAGATCAGACAGAGGAGAGTCCATCCAGCACAAATCAGGATCAGGGAAAGCGGGAAGGACACCTGAAGTTAGGTGCTTAATATTTCGTGTTATATAAATTGGGTCATTGGATAGCAAACGAGCGGTTGCCGTTTCTGAGTAAATCTGGTTACAGTTTCGGTTGGCTAAAAACGCGCGGTTAACCAGTAGGTATTTCGGTTTCGGTTCGGTTAACCGGTCGTTTCTTATTATTGGAGATAAACATGATAATGGTATGCTTAACACCCCGCCAGCAGGTGATTGAAAAATCACACCAAACATTCTGCAGTACCCTAACCTGTAACCACTTCTGGTAGTTGAGCGACTTCTGGCCTGGGAAGGTCGCCTCGAAGATGGACTTCAGTACCAGGTTAGGGGGAGTTCCTGGTGTTAGAAAATCAGTAAACTGAAACTTATCTCAACAAAGAACAATGGGATGCTTTCAGAAAATATGGAAATTTCTAAAGGTCTGGAATTCGGTGCACCCAAATAATTTGATCCCACCCCTGCGGTACCTGTTAGCGTTGCTATTCCCCCTATTGAAGCGCCGTAGGGGACCATGAGAAAGAGGCCTTTGCAGAACCATTTAAACTCCTTGGAGTCGGGTCTAGAGCCATCCGCCTTGATTATCTCCTGACAGATTGGAATAAGTCAGACAACACCCCGTGAAATACAAAAAAACATGGCATCGTGGATGCATGATCTGATGTATGGATTTTAGGAAACTGGATTGATTTTTTCCATTGAGAATTTTATAATCAGAATAGAAAAAACTTACCACTTTGGCAACATCGCTTTCCCTCTCGTCGGCCTTGTCAAGTTTCACGGACAGAACATCATCACCCAACGTTCGGTTGATGTCTCTCAGACTTTGTACGATGGACCCTATCGAGGGCGAGGATTAATTTAATTCTATTTTCTAATGAGGGGTCTCGATTCTATCAGTCTTTGGTTTATCCATGACTCACGGAGACACGTTTTGATCCGTACTAAACACAACACAACTAATAAGAATAGTTAGAAAGTTTATATTTAGAATATTTAGAGTTTTTAGAATATTTAGAATTACCGACTATGGGCAGCATCATGGCAGTGGTGGCTGTGTTGCTCATGAACATGGAGAGGATCCAGGTACACACTCCAGCTCCCAGCATCAGCAGAGCTTCCCCGCGACCTGAGAAAAATGATTCTTTCTCACAATATCCCATAAAAACAAGAGGTATACACTTTGCAGCATTCACACAAGGTGCCGAGCGAATCCTGTACGGAGCATTTGATATATACTATTTTCCAGTCTTTGGATCGCTATCAAATACACAGTGGCTTTGGTGATCCCTTACCAAGTAGAGAAAGGATCTTGAGTGCAATCCGGCGATGTAAGCCGCACGCCTCCAAACTCTCTGCAACCAGGAAGGTTCCCATCATCAGCATGCTCACGTAGTTGAAATACTTGGAACATACCTGGGGGGAGAGTTAACGGGGGTTTATCGACCTTTCACGAGTCATCTCTTTATGCTCAACACTAACCCGGTGTCAGCGTATGTTTTGACACCGGTGTCAGATTATGTCTTGGCACCAGTGTCAGCATATGCCTTGAAACCAGTGTTAGTGTATACCTTGACACCGGTGTCAGCTTATGCCATGGCAACATGAAACCGGTATCAGAGTATGCCTTAACACCAGTGTCAGCGTATGCCTTGACACCAGTGTCAGCGTATGCCTTGACACCGGTGTCAGCGCATGCTTTGACACCAGTGTCAGCGTATGCCTTGACACCAGTGTAAGCGTATGCCTTGACAACGGTATCAGAGTATGTCTTGGCACCAGTGTCAGCGTATGCCTTGGCACCAGTGTCAGCGTATGCCTTGACACCGGTGTCAGCGCATGCCTTGACACCAGTGTCAGCGTATGCCTTGACATCAGTGTCAGAGTATGTCTTGGCACCAGTGTCAGCGTATGCCTTGGAACAAGTGTCAGCGTATACCTTGACACCGGTGTCAGCGTATGTCTTGACACCGGTGTCAGCTCATGCCCTGACACCAGTGTCAGCGTATGCCCTGACATCAGTGTCAGCCTTGACACCAGTGTCTGCCTTGACACCAGTGTCAGCGTATGCCTTGACACCAGTGTCAGCGTATGCCTTGACACCGGTGTCAGCGCATGCCTTCACACCAGTGTCAGCGTATGCCTTGACTTCAGTGTCAGAGTATGTCTTAACACCAGTGTCAGCGTATGCCTTGACACTTGTGTCAGCGTATGCCTTGACACCGGTGTCAGCGCATGCCTTGACACCAGTGTCAGCGTATGCCTTGACATCAATGTAAGAGTATGTCTTGGCACCAGTGTCAGCGTATGCTTTGGCACCAGTGTCAGCGTATACCTTGACACCAGTGTCAGCGTATGCCTTGACACCGGTGTCAGCGCATGCCTTGACACCAGTGTCAGCGTATGCCTTGACACCAGTGTCAGCGTATGCCTTGACATCAGTGTCAGCTCATGCCTTGACACCAGTATCAGCGTTTGTATTGACACCGATGTCAGCGTATGTCTTGACACCGGTGTCAGCGTATGCCTTAACACCAGTGTCAGATTATGTCTTGGTACCAGTGTCAGCATATACCTTGAGACCAGTGTCAGCTTATGCCTCGACATCAGTGTCAGCATATGCCTTGACACCGGTGTCAGGTTATCTCTTGACACCAGTGTCAGCCTGATGACACACCAGTGTCAGCGTATGCCCTGACACCAGTGTCAGCGTTTACCTTGACACCGGTGTCAGCGTATGCCTTAACACCAGTGTCAGCGGATACCTTGACACCGGTGTCAGCATAAGTCTTGACACAAGTGTCAGCATATGTCTTGATACCAGTGTCGGCGTATGCCTTGGCACCAGTGTTAGCGTATGCATTGACACCTGTGTCAGATTATGTCTTGGCACCAGTTTCAGCTCTACCTTGACACCGGTGTCATCGTTTGCCTTGATACTAGTGTCAGCGTATGCCTTGACACAAGTGTCAGCATATGCCTTGGCATCAGTGTCAGCGTATGCCTTAACACCAGTGTCAGCGTATGCCTTGACACCAGTGTCAGCGTATGCCTTGACACCAGTGTCAGCGTATGCCTTGACACCGGTGTCTGCGCATGCCTTGACACCAGTGTCAGCGTATGCCTTGACATCAGTGTCAGAGTATGTCTTAACACCAGTGTCAGCGTATGCCTTGACACCAGTGTCAGCGTATGCCTTGACACCGGTGTCAGCGCATGCCTTGACACCAGTGTCAGCGTATGCCTTGATATCAATGTCAGAGTATGTCTTGGCACCAGTGTCAGCGTATGCTTTGGCACCAGTGTCAGCGTATACCTTGACACCAGTGTCAGCGTATGCCTTGACACCGGTGTCAGCGCATGCCTTGACACCAGTGTCAGCGTATGCCTTGACATCAGTGTCAGAGAGCATGTCAGCGTATGCCACCAGTGTGTCAGCGTATGCCTTGACACCGGTGACAGCGCATGCCTTGACACCAGTGTCAGCGTATGCCTTGACATCAATGTCAGAGTATGTCTTGGCACCAGTGTCAGCGTATGCTTTGGCACCAGTGTCAGCGTATGCCTTGACACCGGTGTCAGCGCATGCCTTGAGACCAGTGTCAGCGTAGGCCGGGCCTTGACATCAATGTCAGCGTATGCCTTAACACCAGTGTCAGCGTATGCCTTGGCATCAGTGTCAGCGTATGCCTTGACACCAGTGTCAGCGTATGCCTTGACACCAGTGTCAGCGTATGTCTTGACACCAGTGTCAGCGTATGCCTTGACATCAATGTCAGCGTATGCCTTAACACCAGTGTCAGCGTATGCCTCGACATCAATGTCAGCGTATGCCTTAACACCAGTGTCAGCGTATGCCTTGGCATCAGTGTCAGCGTATGCCTTGACACCAGTGTCAGCGTATGCCTTGACACCAGTGTCAGCGTATGTCTTGACACCAGTGTCAGCGTATGCCTTGACATCAATGTCAGCGTATGCCTTATAGAATTGTTAGCGAATAACTTTCAAGTTATGAAATTTGGTGGCTGTAAGGCTGTAATAGTAATGAAAGAAATTATAATTGTTCAAACTGAATGATCATTAAAATCAGAATATATTAACTAATTAGATCCTATTTCAGTACCTATAACTCTATATCACTTCATTTGCTCGTTTACCTCGATAGGCAAGCACATAGCTACGAGAGTAGTCAGAAACAATACCGCAGCTGTGAACACCGTCTTCCATTGAGGCACCAACGTCCGGATAGCCCTGAAAGGAATGTTACTATGTAGGCAAGGCTCTAGTCTGGCAATCAGCAGGGGTTTCTTGCCTCTTTGGCGTCACCTTCTTTAACAATTATTAATTATCAAAAGGCATGAGTATAAAGCCTTCTAATGACTCCATTTCTGATACAAATACATTGCAGTGAAAGAGTGAAATGCCTACTTTCCATTCTCTTCGTTTATTGACGGCAGTGGTTTTTCACTGTCATTTGAATTGACCTTCTCATATTGGCCATCCATGTCGTTTCGAGCTCAAGGCTAGAAATGATAAACTGGTTTGAGGGTAGAAATCAGGCAAATATAATAGCAAGACGTTTCTAGGGTCAGAATGCTCGAAGTGCAAACGAATTCAAACAAATAAAAACAGGCCTAAAAACTTAAAAACAACAAGTGCTCTGGGCTAACAATAGGTCATCAATGAGGCTCAAAGTACATCAAATACATCAAAGTACATCACATACGGAGTTTTGCTGTTTTGGCTATTGGCTCCCAAATAAAAGAGACAAAATAATATAATAGGGACATGGATTGATGAGATAGCAGCAGGTAGTTTGTAGGTAAGAATAGATACGTTACACAGGAATCCTGGATTCAATCTCACACAGATTTAAAACTTGAAACATGAAGCGACGCGGAAAAACCAAGAAGTCAAGAACGGTAATGAAATATTCTTTTAGAGACCCATGTCGTTCTTAGATTATACAGGGATCGTGCTAATTAATTTCTCATATATGTAGATAATGCAATGAATGATCTGCAGTTGATTTATATGCAGTCCTTAATGAATATGTGGAATTTCATATTGCCACAGATCAAGTGTGAGCATCTTGATAAGTCCGGAAGTAAACTGCAGTAAGTAGCCGAACTTAACAACATGACAAGATTAATATACAATATGATTTGAGACTTGACTAAATCAGATAGTAAAAAGTTAAAGAACTTAAAACGAGAATTACCAACAACCAATGACATGTTGAGCAGTTATAGGTTATATGTAAGTATGTACCTACAGCTGTATAGATAATGATATGATATCAGTTGGTAGAAGAACGGAAAGCCCTTCATTATGGTAATTAGTTTTTAACGACCCAAGGACGACAGGTGATGAAGATTGTGGTTATCGTTCACGGAATTGGAGGGAAAATGTGAACATGAAAGTGATAGTAATTAATGAAAGATTTGGTTTTGTTTGGTAACACCAGTGTCAAATTCACTGCACATTCAAGAGTTGGGAATGTCTAGAGTAATTCTACCATTATTAGTGTTCGTCAGATTTCAGAATATCACAAAAGTACCAACAAATGTATGTACCTATGTTAACACAGCCTTACCGATATATAACAACGGTACCTTAATAACACGGTACCTTAACAACGACGGTTCCTTAACAACGCGGTACCTTAACAACAACGGCACCTTAACAACACGTTACGTTAACAACACGGTACCTTAACAACACGGTACCTTAACAACACGGTACCTTAACAACAATGGTACCTTGACAACAACGGTACCTTAACAACACGGTACCTTAACAACACGGTACCTTAACAACACGGTTCCTTAACAACAACGGTACCTTAACAACACGGTACCTTTACGACAACGGTACCGTTCTAAGTACCTTGACAACAACGGTACCTCGACAACAACGGTACCTTGACGACAACGGCACCTTAACAACACGGTACGTTAACAACACGGTACCTTAACAACAACGGTACCTTTAACAACACGGTACCTTAACAACACGGTACCTTAACAACACGGTACCTAACAACACGGTACCTTAACAACACGGTACCTTAACAACACGGTACCTTAACAACACGGTACCTTAACAACACGGTACCTTAACAACACGGTACCTTAACAACACGGTAACTTAACAACAACTGTACCTTAACAACAACGGTACCTTAGCGACAACGGAACCTAACTAGGTACCTCGACAACAACGGTTTGACAACAATGGTACCTTGATAACAACGGTACCAGATAACAACGGTACCTTGAAAACGGTACCATAACGACAACGGTACCTTAGCAACACGGTTCCTTAACAACACGGTACCTTAACAACACGGTTCCTTAACAACAACGGTACCTTAACAACACGGTACCTTTACGACAACGGTACCGTTCTAAGTACCTTGACAACAACGGTACCTCGACAACAACGGTACCTTGACGACAACGGCACCTTAACAACACGGTACGTTAACAACACGGTACCTTAACAACAACGGTACCTTAACAACACGGTACCTTAACAACACGGTACCTTAACAACACGGTACCTTAACAACACGGTACCTTAACAACACGGTACCTTAACAACACGGTACCTTAACAACACGGTAACTTAACAACAACTGTACCTTAACAACAACGGTACCTTAGCGACAACGGAACCTAACTAGGTACCTCGACAACAACGGTACCTTGACAACAATGGTACCTTGATAACAACGGTACCTTGATAACAACGGTACCTTGAAAACGGTACCATAACGACAACGGTACCTTAGCAACACGGTTCCTTAACAACACGGTACCTTAAAAACAATGGTACCTTAACGACAACGGTACCGTTCTAAGTATCTTGACAACAACGGCACCTCGACAACAACGGTACCTTGACAACAACGGTACCTTAACGACAACGGTACCTAACTAGATACCTTAACAACAACGGTACCTTAACAGCAACGGTACCTTAACAACACGGTACCTTAACAACACGGTACCTTAACAACACGGTACCTTAACAACACGGTACCTTAACAACACGGTACCTTAACAACACGGTACCTTAACAACACGGTAACTTAACAACAACTGTACCTTAACAACAACGGTACCTTAGCGACAACGGAACCTAACTAGGTACCTCGACAACAACGGTACCTTTGACAACAATGGTACCTTGATAACAACGGTACCTTTGATAACAACGGTACCTTGAAAACGGTACCATAACGACAACGGTACCTTAGCAACACGGTTCCTTAACAACACGGTACCTTAAAAACAACGGTACCTTAACGACAACGGTACCGTTCTAAGTATCTTGACAACAACGGCACCTCGACAACAACGGTACCTTGACAACAACGGTACCTTAACGACAACGGTACCTAACTAGATACCTTAACAACAACGGTACCTTAACAGCAACGGTACCTTAACAACAACGGTACCTTAACAACACGGTACCTTAACAACAATGGTACCTTGACAACAACGGTACCTTAACAACACGGTACCTTAACAACACGGTACCTTAACAACACGGTTCCTTAACAACAACGGTACCTTAACAACACGGTACCTTTACGACAACGGCACCTTAACAACACGTTACGTTAACAACACGGTACCTTAACAACACGGTACCTAACAACACGGTACCTTAACAACAATGGTACCTTGACAACAACGGTACCTTAACAACACGGTACCTTAACAACACGGTACCTTAACAACACGGTTCCTTAACAACAACGGTACCTTAACAACACGGTTCCTTTACGACAACGGTACCGTTCTAAGTACCTTGACAACAACGGTACCTCGACAACAACGGTACCTTGACGACAACGGCACCTTAACAACACGGTACGTTAACAACACGGTACCTTAACAACAACGGTACCTTAACAACACGGTACCTTAACAACACGGTACCTTAACAACACGGTACCTTAACAACACGGTACCTTAACAACACGGTACCTTAACAACACGGTACCTTAACAACACGGTACCTTAACAACACGGTACCTTAACAACACGGTACCTTAACAACACGGTAACTTAACAACAACTGTACCTTAACAACAACGGTACCTTAGCGACAACGGAACCTAACTAGGTACCTCGACAACAACGGTACCTGACAACAATGGTACTCTTGATAACAACGGTACCTTGATAACAACGGTACCTTTGAAAACGGTACCATAACGACAACGGTACCTTAGCAACACGGTTCCTTAACAACACGGTACCTTAACAACACGGTTCCTTAACAACAACGGTACCTTAACAACACGGTACCTTTACGACAACGGTACCGTTCTAAAGTACCTTGACAACAACGGTACCTCGACAACAACGGTACCTTGACGACAACGGCACCTTAACAACACGGTACGTTAACAACACGGTACCTTAACAACAACGGTACCTTAACAACACGGTACCTTAACAACACGGTTCCTTAACAACAACGGTACCTTAACAACACGGTACCTTTACGACAACGGCACCTTAACAACACGTTACGTTAACAACACGGTACCTTAACAACACGGTACCTTAACAACACGGTACCTTAACAACAATGGTACCTTGACAACAACGGTACCTTAACAACACGGTACCTTAACAACACGGTACCTTAACAACACGGTTCCTTAACAACAACGGTACCTTAACAACACGGTTCCTTTTACGACAACGGTACCGTTCTAAGTACCTTGACAACAACGGTACCTCGACAACAACGGTGCCTTGACGACAACGGCACCTTTAACAACACGGTACGTTAACAACACGGTACCTTAACAACAACGGTACCTTAACAACACGGTACCTTAACAACACGGTACCTAACAACACGGTACCTTAACAACACGGTACCTTTAACAACACGGTACCTTAACAACACGGTACCTTAACAACACGGTACCTTAACAACACGGTACCTTAACAACACGGTACCTTAACAACACGGTAACTTAACAACAACTGTACCTTAACAACAACGGTACCTTAGCGACAAGGGAACCTAACTAGGTACCTCGACAACAACGGTACCTTGACAACAATGGTACCTTGATAACAACGGTACCTTGATAACAACGGTACCTTGAAAACGGTACCATAACGACAACGGTACCTTAGCAACACGGTTCCTTAACAACACGGTACCTTAACAACACGGTTCCTTAACAACAACGGTACCTTAACAACACGGTACCTTTACGACAACGGTACCGTTCTAAGTACCTTGACAACAACGGTACCTCGACAACAACGGTACCTTGACGACAACGGCACCTTAACAACACGGTACGTTAACAACACGGTACCTTAACAACAACGGTACCTTAACAACACGGTACCCAACAACACGGTACCTTAACAACACGGTACCTTAACAACACGGTACCTTAACAACACGGTACCTTAACAACACGGTACCTTAACAACACGGTAACTTAACAACAACTGTACCTTAACAACAACGGTACCTTAGCGACAACGGAACCTAACTAGGTACCTCGACAACAACGGTACCTTGACAACAATGGTACCTTGATAACAACGGTACCTTGATAACAACGGTACCTTGAAAACGGTACCATAACGACAACGGTACCTTAGCAACACGGTTCCTTAACAACACGGTACCTTAAAAACAACGGTACCTTAACGACAACGGTACCGTTCTAAGTATCTGACAACAACGGCACCTCGACAACAACGGTACCTTGACAACAACGGTACCTTAACGACAACGGTACCTAACTAGATACCTTAACAACAACGGTACCTTAACAGCAACGGTACCTTAACAACAACGGTACCTTAACAACAACGGTACCTTAACAACAACGGTACCTTAACAACAACGGTACTTTATTAACAACACGTTTTAGCAAGACAAGTTGAACACCAAAAAAACAAATCGAAATAATGGCGAGAGGGGCAACACACGTCCTTATATACGGTGGCTGACACCACTCTGTCATCAATGACGAACGACGACGTATGCACATTCCACATACCAACGCAATGACGTTGACACCACTCAGTGCCCAATCAAGCATGACGAATAGCGTTACGAGCGCATACCAACTGTATGACGTTGACACCACTCTGCACCATATCAAGCGTGACGTATAGCTACTTTTGCACATTCCACATACCAGTTTACACAGTCAAATGCCAATCCAGGGGCCAGGAGTTCATACTTCATGCAACAAAATCACCATGAGCAGCTCCGTTCGCTTCTTCTTTGTTTCTTATTGTGAGTGCAAACGATAACAAATTTGCAAATCGCTAAGGCAACTTATACATCGTAAATGACGATTGATAGGTGTGTGTTTCTCAAGCCAAATGTATACGCGGACTTTATCCAACGCGAAAATCATTGGAACCACGAACGAAAATTGACGATGGTACAAGACTGTTGAATGCGCGGCGCGCAATACCAAATACAGTTGGAGAGATAAAGCACCTTACGCCATGTTACGGAGCCTTATTTGGCGCGCGCAAGCGCGCCTCTTCAGAGCGCGAGCGCGAACAAACAGGGACACGTAACATGTTGTTATAGAGCACCTATAACCCTGTTTGCAATTGCGGCCCGGATCGCGTATTGCCCTTCCCCTAACCAGGGGTGTCGATACGTTTAGCGCTTGCCGCGCCGCGCACTCCGTGCGCGTAACCAGGGCCCTGGTTAGGGCAAGTATTGCCCTAACCAGGTTCCCCTTCAATTCCCCTAACGGCTAACCAGGGGCCGGGCATCGCGAGACACCCAGGGCTTGCCGCGCCGCGCACGGAGTGCGCGAAACCAGGGCACTGGTTAGGGATCGTTCACATATTACATAATCAATTTTTGCCCGATTTTTACCCCCCCCCCTCGTAATCAATATTTGAACGAATGAACGATCCCTTAAGGGCAAGGGGTGTCGCGAGACACCCAGGGCTTGCTAAACACGTATACGTATACCCCTGTTATCGGCGCGTTTCCGCTTCCTAGCCTCAGGAAAGTGCGCGGCGCGTACACACACATGACTTATGCAGGCTTAGGAAACCCAGGGCGCTGGTAAGGGCAACGCAAACGTGTACTGTTTAGCAATGGTTAGGGCTTGTCCTAACCAGGGCCCTGGTTACGCGCACGGAGTGCGCGGCATCCCTAGTTAGGGGAAGGTTAGGGCGAAAGCTAAAGGTGGGAAAACATACTGCGATATTTCTAATAAATTGCGCCGCGCAATGCGAACTGGAATAATAGTTCTAAATTTAATTGTCAAACGTGAGTCGCGATTTCGCGTTGGATTGCAAATATCAAACTGGCCAGAGAATAGTGAGATATTCCATTTTGCAATTGCTACCACTATCTATGTAGATATATCTAGCTCTAGTATCTATGACCATCCTTTTTGTTTTTCCGGTGCCTATTGCCTTGATCTTTAAAGAATGAATGATACCTACATTGAAACAATGATATTTGAATTGCGATACAAGCACAACATACAAATTGATATCATAACATTGATTAAACATTTCATAAGCAAATTAAACTTTTAATAAACATAAGTCTAAATTTTGAAAGGAAAGAGCTTAATTTATTTCATAAAATATTAAAGATCAAAGATGACGGAATCTTGAAAGTTGAAACATTCAATTTCTGTTCCTATATGGCTTTGCAAAATTACCACGACCCAACCAGTATTTCATTTCGATTTACGACCCTGTATATATAAATCAGTGTATAGTGCTGTATATAACTAATTTGAGATTTTATTATTATTAAGGCAGAATAACTTTTAATAGAAATGGTCTCAGTATCTCTGCCAATGCCATTTTTAATCGGTAACTTCTCCTACTTTAAAAATTAAAGTTTCCTATAATTTGCAAAACAGTGCGGCTACGTATGAAGCAGATCAGGGATTATCATTAAATTTAAGATGGTAAGGAATAAACAATTGTCTGATATAATAATGATAGT
>WFMF01000594.1:0-94662 GCA_011033025.1 Beroe forskalii | reverse complement strand
AGGGTCCTCTGTTAACTTGATAATATATCTCTGTTAACTTGATAGTGTCCCCTGTTAGTGATAGGGTCCTCTGTTAACTTGATAGTGTCCCCTGTTAGTGATAGGGTCCTCTGTTAACTTGATAGTGTCCCCTGTTAGTGATAGGGTCCTCTGTTAACTTGATAGTGTCCCCTGTTAGTGATAGGTCCTCTGTTAACTTGATAGTGTCCCCTGTTAGTGATAGGGTCCTCTGTTAACTTGATAGTGTCCCCTGTTAGTGATAGGGTCCTCTGTTAACTTGATAGTGTCCCTGTTAGTGATAGGGTCCTCTGTTAACTTGATAGTGTCCCTGTTAGTGATAGGGTCCTCTGTTAACTTGATAGTGTCCTGTTAGTGATAGGTCCTCTGTTAACTTGATAGTGTCCCTGTTAGTGATAGGGTCTCTGTTAACTTGATAGTGTCCCCTGTTAGTGATAGGTCCTGTTAACTTGATAGTGTCCCCTGTTAGTGATAGGGTCCTCTGTTAACTTGATAGTGTCCCTGTTAGTGATAGGGTCCTCTGTTAACTTGATAGTGTCCCCTGTTAGTGATAGGGTCCCTGTTAACTTGATAGTGTCCCCTGTTAGTGATAGGGTCCTCTGTTAACTTGATAGTGTCCCTGTTAGTGATAGGGGTCCTCTGTTAACTTGATAGTGTCCCCTGTTAGTGATAGGGTCCTCTGTTAACTTGATAGTGTCCCCTTTTAGTGATAGGGTCCTCTGTTAATTTGATAGTGTCCTGTTGTTAGTGATAGGGTCCTGTTTAACTTGATAGTGTCCCTGTTAGTGATAGGGTCCTCTGTTAACTTGATAGTGTCCCTGTTAGTGATAGGGTCCTCTGTTAACTTGATAGTGTCCCCTGTTAGTGATAGGGTCCTCTGTTAACTTGATAGTTCCCCTGTTAGTGATAGGGTCCCCTGTTAGTGATACGGTCCTCTGTTAACTTGATAGTGTCCCCTGTTAGTGATAGGTTCCTCTGTTAACTTGATGGTGTCCCCTGTTAGTGATAGGGTCCTCTGTTAACTTGATAGTGTCCCCTGTTAGTGATAGGTCCTCTGTTGGCTTGATAGTGTCCCCTGTTAGTGATAGGGGTCCTTTGTTAACTTGATAGTGTCCCCTGTTAGTGATAGGTCCTCTGTTAACTTGATAGTGTCCCTGTTAGTGATAGGGTCCTCTGTTAACTTGATAGTGTCCCCTGTTAGTGATAGGGTCCTCTGTTAACTTTATAGTGTCCCCTGTTAGTGATAGGGTCCTCTGTTAACATGATAGTGTCCCCTGTTAGTGATAGGGTCCTCTGTTAACTTGATAGGCCTCCTAAATTCCCCCCACCCCTTCCCAACTCCTTCCTAACCCCCTCCTAACTCCCTCCCAACTCCTCCTAACTCCCTCCAAACTCTCCTCTAACTCCCAACTCCCTCCTAACTCCTAGACTATCCTAACTCCCTCTTTAATTCCCCCTACCCCCTCCCAACTCCATCCTAACCCTCTCAACTCCCCCTCCCTCCCCTAACCAAATTCCCTAACTCCCCTCCCTAACTCCCCAAAATACCTCCCTCCCAACTCCCCTCCTAAATTCCCCCTCACCTCCTCCCAACTCCTAAATTCCCTCCTCCTACCTCCCTCCTAATCACAACTCCCCCTACCTCCCTCCCCTCCCTCCCTCCCTCCTAACCACAACTCCCCCTAAATCCCCCCCCTACCCCCACCTCCCTCCTAAATTCCCCAATCCTAAATCCCTCCCAACCACAACTCCCCTCCTAACCCCCACTACCTCCCTCCCAACTCCCTCCTAAATTCCCCCTACCTCCCTCCCAACTCCTTCCTTACTCCCTCCTAACCACAACTCCCTCCTAACTCCCCCTTTCCCTCCCAACTCCCTCCTAAATTCCCCCTACCTCCCTCCCAACTCCTTCCTTACTCCCTCCTAACCACAACTCCCTCCTAACTCCCCCTACCTCCCTCCCAACTCCCTCCTAAATTCCCCCTACCTCCCTCCCAACTCCCTCCTAAATTCCCCCTACCTCCCTCCCAACTCCTTCCTTACTCCCTCCTAACTCCCTCCTAACCACAACTCCCTCCTAACTCCCCCTTCCTCCCTCCCAACTCCCTCCTAAATTCCCCCTACCTCCCTCCCAACTCCTCCCTCCCAACGAACTCCCTACCTCCCTCCCAACTCCCTCCTAAACTCCCCCTACCTCCCTCCCAACTCCTCCTACCCCTACCTCTCCTCCCAACTCCTTCCTACCTCCATCCCTAACCCAACCCCCCTAACCTCCTAAACTCCCCTAACTCCCCTACCTCCCTCCCAACTCCCTCTTAAATTCCCCCTACCTCCCTCCCAACTCCTTCCTTACTCCATCCTAACCACAACTCCCTCCTAACTCCCCCTACCTCCCTCCCAAGTCCCTCTTAACTCCCTCCTAACTCCCCCTACCTCCCTCCCAAGTCACTCCTAACTCCCTCTTAACCACAACTCTCTCCTACCTCCCTCCCAAGTCCCTCTTAACTCCCTCCTAACTCCCCCTACCTCCCTCCCAAGTCACTCCTAACTCCCTCTCAACTCCCTCCCAACTCCCTCCCAACTCCCTCCTTCAGTTGCTGGACGGGCCTCCCAGCTCTAACAAGCAGTACGTGACTGCTAAGAGTACCGGTCTGACGGACGGAGAGTTTGACAGGGCCTCTCACTTCCTGCAACACCGGGTCCTCTCCAAAGCTCCCTGGTCTGACAACAGCAACGCAACCCACGCCCGAAACTCCACCTTCCACTTGGGTAATGACTTCCTAATATGGTAATGACTGCCTAATATGGTAATGACTGCCTAATATGGGTAATAATAACTTTCACGAGGGCAATGATTGACTATTATGGGTAATAATAACCTCATGGGCAATGATAACCTCATGCGACTCTTAATTTATATCCAGAAGGAATTGACAAGGTTTGGATGGCCAGTCACTTTGTGCGGGACCTTACAACGTGTCTGAAGAACTGTTCTCATTTCTTTATTACTTGCAATTCTCAGGAAGGCAGGACGAGAAACGCAATGACGGGAGGCTGCGAGGGGCTGACATTCGACTACTCCAGATACTTCAATGCATGCAGTCGAACGACAAAGACCTCCTCATCGACATTCTGATAGAATGGTGGGTGTTGTTCTCCTCATTCGTCTCCAGGGTTACCAAATACCAATTAGTCAGCCCATTACAAGTTGATAATAACTGTCGTACATAATATGTCCCGTTTCAATTCCAATTCTCTCTCAGTTTCTACTCCGCCTTGTCATGCAAAAGGTGCTGGACAAATGCTGGGCTGGGGCAACACTTCCCCAGCATCTGGTGGGTCCCATTTTACTGTCAGTAGTTGTGTTACCTGTGGAATGATATGATATTAATGAACATTTCATTTTTCAGCATTTGTCAAACTCGAGTGAATTTTTCCTCCCAGTAACGATGGATTTGATAGTGAAATGTGGCAGTGTAACAGTAACCAAAACATCAGTGATTTCATTTTCATTTTCTGGCACAAGAAGAACTCCTGCAGTCGAGGCACTCAGTCTTTCAGGCACAAAGTAACGACTAAAAACAAGAAGATCAACACAAAGTTCAGAGGCATTTACAATGGGAAAGACAAAAGTAACCGTGGGACGAGTAGCCAGGCCCTGCCTCACAGAAAGCCAAAAGAGGCTGCAAAGGTGAACAGCTCCTGGATCCCAGGATAGCCTCTGATGACCGAGGCACTAAGGGCAACATGGCCCAGGATGCCGAAAACAGAAGCCTTTATTATGACATTTATCATGATGATTGGCGGTGGAAGGTAAAACGCCGCAAGTCGAGAAAGAACAGGAACATTTCAAGAAGACGTCTAGAAACATCTGGAGAGGTCTTCACATTTTCAGATGACGCCAGCTCTCCCCAAAGACAGATAGGTCGCAAGAAACAGGAATCAGATTCTCAGAAAATCCCTGTTCGAGTCCCTGGAAACAAGTTCCTAACCCTGTAACTGCACGGTTGAAACCTAACATTCTAACTAAAAACACTGTACCTGTGACCGGAGGGTCGAAACATTCTCATGTTTCAAGGGTTCAGCTCATATCTGAGACATCTGCGGGAGGTAAAGAAAATGTTAAAACTGTGCACGGCTATTTGTTACAGAATAATGATAAAGCTAGACACGTCCCTGACACCAGGAATCCTGATAAAGCTAGACACGTCCCTGACACCAGGAATCCTGATAAAGCTAGACACGTCCCTGACACCAGGGATACTGATAAAGCTAGACACGTCCTTGACACCAGGGATACTGATAAAGCTAGACACGTCCTTGACACCAGGGATACTGATAAAGCTAGACACGTCCCTGACACCAGGGATACTGATAAAGCTAGACACGTCCCTGACACCAGGGATACTGATAAAGCTAGACACGTCCCTGACACCAGGAATTGACACCAAGGATACTGATAAATAGACACGTCGACACCAGGAATCCTGATAAAGCTAGACACGTCCCTGACACCAGGAATACTGATAAAGCTAGACACGTCCCTGACACCAGGGATACTGATAAAGCTAGACACGTCCTGACACCAGGGATACTGATAAAGCTAGACACGTCCTTGACACCAGGAATACTGATAAAGCTAGACACGTCCCTGACACCAGGGATACTGATAAAGCTAGACACGTCCTTGACACCAGGAATCCTGATAAAGCTAGACACGTCCCTGACACCAGGGATACTGATAAAGCTAGACACGTCCCTGACACCAGGGATACTGATAAAGCTAGACACGTCCCTGACACCAGGGATACTGATAAAGCTAGACACGTCCCTGACACCAGGGATACTGATAAAGCTAGACACGTCCCTGACACCAGGGATACTGATAAAGCTAGACACGTCCTTGACACCAGGAATCCTGATAAAGCTAGACACGTCCCTGACACCAGGGATACTGATAAAGCTAGACACGTCCCTGACACCAGGGATACTGATAAAGCTAGACACGTCCTTGACACCAGGAATACTGATAAAGCTAGACACGTCCCTGACACCAGGGATACTGATAAAGCTAGACACGTCCCTGACACCAGGGATACTGATAAAGCTAGACACGTCCCTGACACCAGGAATCCTGATAATGTGCTTCCCAAGAGGAGAAAGGTGGAACTGATCAGGAAAGCACCCAGTAAAAGTGTTTCAGGACCAGTGATTGGTTCCTCTCAATTTTCAGGGGTGGAATCTAAAAGCTGCAGCACCCCTCTTGCTGATGAAGCCGCTCTGAAAATAAGGTGCGATGCTGTGAAGTATACATTTCGCTCTGTCCCTCACACCCGAACTATCGTGGAAGATGTTGTGGAGAGGGCTGCTGAAAGCCTCAATCACTGCCCTTCTCAGCCTGGAAATGAGCAGCAGCCTGGAAATGAGCAGCATTCAGCTCCCCTGGAGCCTGCTCCCACCGGAGATAAGCCGCATCTAGTGGCTAACTTTCCCTTTCCTTTCGAAACCATAACGAGCCAAAAACGTAATCCGCCTGAGATTATTGTAGAAGTCGGGAAGGCACGCAATCCACCAGAGAATATCTCAGAAGTGGTGAAGCCTCCGAAGCAACTGAGCGGTGCTGTTAACATCAGCGCTCTGACGGAAGGCATCTCGGCTGCAAGGCCTGGGTCCAAGGTTAAACTGTCCATCCACAGAATTACTCCTGCTGAAAAGGCAGATCCCTCCCTGCAAGGGCCTCTGGAAGTCCCCCAAAAGTCTTCTAAAGTGATGCTCAAACGACTCATACCAGTTACTCCAATAGGCAACCTTATGTATTCATTCACAACCCCTACCTCTGCTAGTCATCAGAGTGGCACTCAAGTGAAGTTAATTGATAACTCAGCACCTAAGACTCCTAACCATCAGACTGATAGTAACTTTGTAAAAAGCAACTCTTTGAAAGACCTCACGGAAATCCTTAAGTCTCCCCGATTTCTTGAAATGGGGCAGGCAGCTGCAAGAAACACGTCTAGTTGTCCTCGATCCCGAGTGAAAAATAGATTACACTGCTTTCAAGGAATGAAAATAGGTGCTAGTCCCCACGACATTGTAGAGAAAATAAAACAGTGTGATGAAGATATTGATGTAGATGTTGACATAGTGGGACTCTCCTCGGACTCCCAGAATCCAAACTCTGGAATCCCACCTGCAAGTCATGCAGCTCCGCCTGTTGAAGTGCCGTCTGAGCCAGCCCACCATGCATCAGAGCCATGTCAAGTGCCATCTGACCCAAGGCACCAAGCATCAGTGGCTCTTGAAGTGCCATGTGAGCCGGCCCACCATGCATCTGCGTCTGATGAAGTGCCGTCTGAGCCAGCCCACCATGCATCAGAGCCATGTCAAGTGCCATCTGACCCAAGGCACCACGCATCAGTGGCTCTTGAAGTGCCATGTGAGCCGGCCCACCATGCATCTGCGTCTGATGAAGTGCCATGTGACCCAAGACACCATGCATCAGCGTCTGTTGAAGTGCCATCTGACCCAACACACCATGCATCAAAGCCTGCTGAAGTGCCATCTGAGCCAGCACACCATGCATCAAAGCCTGCTGAAGTGCCATCTGAGCCAAGGCACCATGCATCAGAACCTGCTGAAGTGCCATCTGAGCCAGCTCACCATGCATTAGAGCCTGATGAAGTGCCATCTGAGCCAGCCCACCATGCATCAGCGCCTGTTGAGGTGCCATCTGAGCCAGCACACCATGCATCAAAGCCTGCTGAAGTGCCATCTGAGCCAGCACACCATGCATCAAAGCCTGCTGAAGTGCCATCTGAGCCAGCACACCATGCATCAGAGCCTGCTGAAGTGCCATGTGACCCAAGACACCATGCATCAGTGCCTGTTGAAGTGCCATCTGAGCCAGCACACCATGCATCTGTGCCTGATGAAGTGCCATCTGAGCCTGTACACCATGCATCAGCGTCTGTTGAAATTCCATCTGAGCCAGCACACCATGCATCAGTGCCTGATGAAGTGCCATCTGAGCCAAGGCACCATGCATCAGTGCCTGATGAAGTGCCATCTGAGCCTGTACACCATGCATCAAAGCCTGATGAAGTGCCATCTGAGCCAGCACACCATGCATCAGCCTCTGTTGAAATTCCATCTGAGCCAGCACACAATGCATCAATGCCTGATGAAGTGCCATGTGAGCCAAGGCACCATGCATCTGTGCCTGATGAAGTGCCATGTGACCCAAGGCACCATGCATCAGTGCCTGATGAAGTGCCATCTGAGCCTGTACACCATGCATCAAAGCCTGATGAAGTGCCATCTGAGCCAGCACACCATGCATCAGCCTCTGTTGAAGCTATGTGACCCAAGGCACCATGCATCAATGCCTGATGAAGTGCCATAGACCAAGGCACCATGCATCTGTGCCTGATGAAGTGCCATGTGACCCAAGGCACCATGCATCTGTGCCTGATGAAGTGCCATGTGACCCAAGGCACCATGCATCTGTGCCTGATGAAGTGCCATGTGAGCCAAGGCACCATGCATCTGTGCCTGATAAAGTGCCATGTGAGCCAAGGCACCATGCATCTGTGCCTGATAAAGTGCCATGTGACCCAACCATGCATCACAAGGCACCATGCATCTGTGAGCTGATGCAAGTGCCATGTGAGCCAAGGCACCATGCATCTGTGCCTGATAAAGTGCCATGTGACCCAAGGCACCATGCATCTGTGCCTGATAAAGTGCCATGTGACCCAAGGCACCATGCATCTGTGCCTGATAAAGTGCCATGTGACCCAAGGCACCATGCATCTGTGCCTGATAAAGTGCCATGTGAGCCAAGGCACCATGCATCTGTGCCTGATAAAGTGCCATGTGAGCCAGCACACCATGCATCTGTGCCTGATAAAGTGCCATGTGAGCCAAGGCACCATGCATCTGTGCCTGATAAAGTGCCATGTGAGCCAAGGCACCATGCATCTGTGCCTGATAGTGCCATAGGACCCAAGTGCCATGTGTGCCTGAAGGCACCATGCATCTGTGCCTGATAAAGTGACCCAAGGCACCATGCATCTGTGCCTGATGAAGTGCCATGTGACCCAAGGCACCATGCATCTGTGCCTGATAAAGTGCTGCCAAGAGCCAAGGCACCATGCATCTGTGCCTGATAAAGGTGCCATGTGAGCCAAGGCACCATGCATCTGTGCCTGATAAAGTGCATCTGTGCCATGTGAGCCAGCACACCATGCATCTGTGCCTGATAAAGTGCCATGAGCCAAGGCACCATGCATCTGTGCCTGATAAACAGTGCCATGAGCCAAGAGCACACCATGCATCGGTGCCTGATAAAGTGCCATGACCCAGCACACCATGCATCTGTGCCTGATGAAGTGCCATGTGAGCCAAGGCACCATGCATCTGTGCCTGATGAGGCACCATGCATCTGTGCCTGATAAAGTGCCATGTGAGCCAGCACCATGCATCTGTGCCTGATGAAGTGCCATTATGAGCCAAGGCACCATGCATCTGTGCCTGATAAAGTGCCATTCGAGCCAGCAGCACACCATGCATCAGTGCCTGAGCCATGAGCCAAGGCAATGATCTGTGCCTGGATTGAGCCAAGGTGATCTGTGCCTGAAAAGGCCATGTGAATAGAAACTGTGCCTGAAAGTGCCGTCACCATGCATCTGTCAAGTGCCATCCACGCAAATACTCATTGGAGATGGCCAGTGTGGATTAGGTGAAGAAAAGGCAGTGAATAGAAACATCAAATCGTCACTTGCAGTCAACTTAATGGAACAATCCTTTAGAGAGTTCTTCATGTGACAGCCAGCAGCTACCGAGCAAGAAGAAGCGCCGAACTAAAGACCCAGTGTTCGCACAGACTGCATCCCGGCTGCCTAGTAAGATGTATTCCTTCTCTGGCAAACGACAGAAATCTGAGGGAGCTGTTGAAGAAGCAGGCCTCGCCTTGGAAAGAGAACAGAGGAAGGCTGTCTCCACGGGGAGCGCTGGGGTGGCGCCCCTGCAGGAGCAAGCCGCCAGGAGAGAAGCCCTCAAAGACACCGTCACTCTGAAGCTGGGCGGAGACACCCGGACCATCAAGAAGAGTGACCTTCCCGCCTCCTACAGAGGCTTCATCAAAAACATAGCCAGCCAACTGTCCATTCGGTTAGTCCAATGCTAGGGTTATTTTCTTCAATAACAGAATTTCGTATGTGCAAGCCTGATTGAATACAATAAATTTTTATTACACGCTGTCTCGCCTGGAGGGACAACGAAATATGATCACTGTTTTGTTTAAGTGTTGACTTGATGATATCAGGAACTATGAAAAAAGCAAGTTTATAAACGATCAAATTGCGTCCAAGAGGTCGTTCCACTGACTCTTTGAAACCTCAGACCCAACGACATCCGCTGCATTAAGAACGAGGATCAAGGCACGGTACTGAGACCTAACCGCTTCGCCTCCTTTATCAGAGGCACTCATTACGACGAGAGTCTGGCGGTCACTCTCAGGTGAGAGTTCCTACAGATTCCATTTTCATTGCATAATGAATCAAGACGTGTTCCCTTGGAATGAGATACTAAGAGTTCCGATCTGAAATATTTTCTACAAATCTTAGCAGCTTTCTAACAAAGCATTCGGAAACTCCAAATGATGGACCATGGGACTACACTCCCCCGCCTTCAAGGCCAATCCCTGCCGCATGAGACCCACAGAAGCGAGTGATAAGAGCTGAGTCATATTAGGGAGTTAATTCTGTAATTCCCTAATCAGATTAGGGAGTTAATTACTGTATTCCCTGATCAGATTAGGGAGTTAATACTGTAATTCCCTAATCAGATTAGGGAGTTAATTCTGTAATTCCCTAATCAGATTAGGGAGTTAATTCTGTAATTCCCTAATCAGATGAGGGAGTTAATTCTGTAATTCCCTAATCAGATTAGGGAGTTAATACTATAATTCCCTAATCAGATTAGGGAATTAATTCTATAATTCCCTAATCAGATTAGGGAATTAATTCTGTAATTCTCTAATCAGATTAGGGAGTTAATATTGTAATTCCCTGATCAGATTAGGGAGTTAATACTGTGATTCCCTAATCAGACTAGGGAGTTAATTCTGTAATTCCCTCATCAGATTAGGGAGTTAATACTGTTATTCCCTAATCAGATTAGGGAGTTAATACTGTAATTCCCTGATCAGATTAAGGAGTTCATACTGTTATCCCTTAATCAGGAGACCTACAGAAGCGAGTGATAAAAGCGGAATTAGTGCAGTGGATGAACTGGAACGAGCCCGGAACTCCATCCTCTTCATTCTCAGCTTCCCTGCCGACCACAAGAGAGCACCTCCCACACCGATGCCTGCCGTCAGAATAGTCAAAACGTAATGGCCAATTGCTTCACTCACTCACATGTGTGAAATAGAGCTGTAATTTGAATTCCCTAATCAGATAAGATAGTTGGAGCTGTAATTCCCTAATCAGATTAGGGAGTTGAAACTGTAATTCCCTAATCAGTTGAGGGAGTTTAAACTGTAATTTCCAAATCAGATAAGGTAGTTGAAACTGTAATTCCCTCATCAGATTAGGGAGTTGGAACTGTTATTCCCTAATCAGATTAGGTAGTTGGAACTGTCATTCCCCAATCAGATCACGGCTGTCACAGCGCAAGCTGTACTATCAACTGAGCGACGGGACCCATGGGTTGTTCATGGAAAACCACGTCACACATCTTATGAGGGGGGAGAAGTTCGCCATCATCAACTACTGGGTACTAATCATTCCTTATAAGGAATCATCAACTACTAGTACTAATCGTACCTTATAAGGAATCATCAACTACTAGTACTAATCGTACCTTATAATGATCATCAACTATTAAGTTGGATTTTGCTCCCTTTCCAGAGACTATTGAAATTATCTACCTACTGGGGAGTGTTGGACGTCAGTCATCGTGGGTCGTATGTCAGCTTTGTCACCCAGCGATTCCAGGAGGCTGGTGTTGAAATAAGGAATCTAGACGGGGAGTCCTCGGCGAGGCAGCAGAGTGATTCCAGCCGTTGTGATTCCAGTGAAACGTTGAGAAAGGACCACAACCCCCCATCTAGGGGGGAGGATTGGACGTCGGACTTGGTTTACGTCAAGTATTGGTTCATCCGAGACGAATTCGAGTGTTTTCTGCTCAGCTCTGGAACTGTCCAGGTCAGCCATTCCTCAGACATTTCTTTCTGCTTTAATCAGTTTGAGCATGCGACTCTTATTTTGAACGACCCAATCCTGAGTTTCCAATGCTTGTCTACCAGTCCAGTGCCAGACTTGTCTGCGGCTGCTAGTCACGCTGATGCTAGTGCGCGGCGCGTAATACTAATTCGCAACGATGAGTATCATTTTTAGTTGGGAATTACACGTCCTTGATATTATAGTATCAACGATAGTCGACCCTGAACCCAGGGCAGAATTCTATCGCGCGTAGTAATCCTGATAACACAATGTATCATTATTTCCACCACTGAAAAGCTCACTGCAACGTTCTCAGGTCGACTGCGAACTGAGTGGCTCGTCTGTGGTGCTGAACTCCAGAGAGGACTACGTGTGCCGGCTGCAGAGACCCCGGAGTAGTGAGGGGGTTGTGGAAGAGGCACGGACTAACTCCAGGCAGGAGGTTGTGGAAGAGGCGTCACTTTCCGGCACCCGTCTCCAGCCTGAACTCAGTGAGAAGCTGGTGTTTATGGCAAACGTAGCCATCCCTGTCACTATGGCTGACTTAGCTGTAAAAACAAGACGATCCTAGCCATCTCTGTCACTATGGCTCAGCCTGACTTAGTTTTAAAAACAAGACATTCACATCAGTAATCTAATATTTAGTGCTGCAAAACAGCATTCTTTTATATTGCCTGTTTGGCTTGTTTTAAGTTCGGAAATATTTTTAGTTTTATACATTTTTATCAGTAATCAGCGATAAGGACCGTATTATTAATACAGTCGATTTCAGTTTGGGAAAATCAAAACATTAAACCCAAACCTAATGTTTACAAGGCTACTTTGAAAAAACACTCGTTATCACAGGCTGAAATTCGTGACAATTGACATGGGGTCAGTGTTTTTAACATTTTATTTTTAATTTATTACATTCATGGTGTTGAAATTCATTTACACAGAGTTACAACAAATAAAAAACAAGTTTAATCGTGCATACCCATGAAATTTAAATGAAAGACGATCAAGTGATCAACTTGTTTTTTAGTTTGTTGTAATATTATTATTTATTATTTCAAGTTCATCAAAACTTAGATTTTTGTGTTTTGACCATGCACCGGGAACAAACTTGTTGCAATTCACCTATATGAGTATATGCTTGACCCTAACCCAAGCCGTAACCCTAACCCCATCCTAACTCTAACACCCTTAGTCTTACCCTAACGCCCTTACCGTAACACCCTAAACCTAAACCCTATTCCCACCCTTATCCTAACCCACCCTTAACCTAACACCCTAACCAGTAACCTAGCAGTAGCACTAACCCTAAGGGGCCATCCATAAAGGACGTCCGCAAAATGGGGGAAGGGGTAGTCTGGACAATGTGGACGTTTGCAGACGTAGGGGGCAGGGGGATGTTTCGCCAAATGCGGACGTCGGCATTAATGAAAATTTTGATAGATTTGACTATTTTTACATTGTGAAATAGTCGATTATGTAGAATTTTGACTTAAGGTATGTGTCCCAATGTCCCATATAACTCTGGCTGAGTGACGTCAAAGATCAAAACCTCAATCCTTTTGTATCATAAACCTAATCGTTGCCCTAACAAAAACCCTCGCCATAATCCTGAGTCTAAACCTAATAGGTCTAAACCTAATAGAGTTATATGGGACATTGGGACACATACCTTAAGTCAAAATTCTACATAATCGACTATTTCACAATGTAAAAATAGTCAAATCTATCAAAATTTTCATTAATGCCGACGTCCGTGCCTAAAAAACTTTGAAAAAAGGGCGCACCCTAAAACCTAACAAATCCTGACCCTAACCTTTAAAGCGCTTGATGCGCTTAATTATATTTTCTGACTGACATCATTATCATAAATAATGAAGCCTCTCGAGTTATATTGTCTGACGTCGTCAGACCCATTATTTCACAGATTAAGGGGTGAAGGGGGGTCAGGCGACGCCTGACAAGAGTTATATGGGACTCTAGCCGATTTTCGAGTTAGAGTCAAATTATAAAGTTTCTTTTTCTCACCTCTTTTGAGGAAACGGGTATAAAAATGGTGACCAAAAGATTTTGAATGAAAATGCAGACGTCCGGAGGGGGTGATGCTTGAAATTGCGGACCTTTGTGGACAAGGAGAAAGGAGGGGTCTGAAAAAGCCGATATTTTGCGGACGTCCTTTAAGGATGTCCCCTATGTGTACGATCTTTCGGTGTGCGCGCATACTTTTGAAGCTGCGCGCAGACCTTACGATGTGCGCGCACGCTTTTAAAGCTGCGCGCACGACCACACGGTGTGCGCGCACGCTTTTAAAGCTGCGCGCACGACCTCACGGTGTGCGCGCACGCTTTTGCTGCGCGCACGACTACGGTGTGCGCGCACGCTTTAAAGCTGCGCGCACGACCTCACGGTGTGCGCGCACGTTTTTAAAGCTGCGCGCACGACCACGGTGTGTGCGCGCACGCTTTTAAAGCTGCGCGCACCACCCACGGTGTGCGCGCACGTTTTTAAAGCTGCGCGCACGACCTTACGGTGTGCGCGCACGTTTTCAAGCTGCGCGCACACCTTGTGCGCGCACGCTTTAGCGCACAACCTTACGGTGTGCGCGCACGCTTTTAAAGCTGCGCGCGACCTTACAGTGTGCGCGCACGCTTTTAAGCTGCGCGCACGACCTACGATGTGCGCGCACGCTTTTAAAGCTGCGCGCACGACCACGGTGTGCGCGCACGCTTTAAAGCTGCGCGCACGACCTTCACGGTGTGCGCGCACGCTTTTAAAGCTGCGCGCACGACCTTACGGTGTGCGCACGCTTTTCAAGCTGCGCGCACGACCTTCACGGTGTGCGCGCACGCTTTTAAAGCTGCGCACGCTTTTGCGCGCACGACCTCACGGTGTGCGCGCACGCTTTTAAAGCTGCGCGCACACGGTGTGCGCGCACGCTTTAAAGCTGCGCGCACGACCGCGGTGTGCGCGCACGCTTTAAAGCTGCGCGCACAACCTTACGGTGTGCGCACGCTTTTAAAGCTGCGCGCACAACCTAAGGGTGTGCGCACATGCTTTTCAAGCTGCGCGCAAGACCTTACAGTGTGCGCGCACGCTTTTCAAGCTGCGCGCACAACCTTACGATGTGCGCGCACGCTTTTAAAGCTGCGCGCACGACCACACGGTGTGCGCGCACGCTTTTAAAGCCGCGCGCACGACCTCACGGTGTGCGCGCACGCTTTTACAGCTGCGCGCACGACCTTATGGTGTGCGCGCACGCTTTTCAAGCTGCGCGCACGACCTCACGGTGTGCGCGCACGCTTTTAAAGCTGCGCGCACGACCTCACGGTGTGCGCGCACGCTTTTAAAGCTGCGCGCACGACCACGGTGTGCGCGCACGCTTTTAGCTGCGCGCACGACCTTTTTGTGTGCGCGCACGCTTTAAAGCTGCGCGCACGCTTTTTAAGCTGCGCGCACGACTTTATGTGTGCGCGCACGCTTACGGTGTGCGCGCGCACGCTTTTTAAGCTGCGCGCGACCCACGGTGCGCGCGCACGCTTTTAAAGCTGCGCGCACGACCTTACGGTGTGCGCGCACGCTTTTTAAAGCTGCGCGCACGACGGTGTGCGCGCACGCTTTTAAAGCTGCGCGCACGACCGGTGTGCGCGCACGCGCTGCGCGCACGACCTACGGTGTGCGCGCACGCTTTTAAAGCTGCGCGCACGACCTCGGTGTGCGCGCACGCTTTTAAAGCTGCGCGCACGACCTCACGGTGTGCGCGCACGCTTTTAAAGCTGCGCGCACGACCTTACGGTGTGCGCGCACGCTTTTAAGCTGCGCGCACGACCTTACGGTGTGCGCGCACGCTTTTTAAAGCTGCGCGCACGACCACGGTGTGTAAGCTGCGCGCACGACCTTACGGTGCGCGCGCACGCTTTAAAGCTGCGCGCACGACCTTTACGGTGTGCTTTTACAGCTGCGCGCACGACCTTATGGTGTGCGCGCACGCTTTTCAAGCTGCGCGCACAACCTTAGGGTGTGCGCGCATGCTTTTAAAGCTGCGCGCACCACCTCACGGTGTGCGCGCACGCTTTTCAAGCTGCGCGCACAACCTTACGATGTGCGCGCACGCTTTTAAAGCTGCGCGCACCTTACGGTGTGCGCGCTTTTTAAGCTGCGCGCGCACGACCTCACGGTGCGCGCACGCTTTTGCTGCTGCGCACACTTACGGTGTGCGCGCACGCTTTTTAAGCTGCGCGCACGACCTTACGGTGTGCGCGCACGCTTTTAAAGCTGCGCGCACGACCTTACGGTGTGCGCGCACGCTTTTTAAGCTGCGCGCACGACCTTACGGTGTGCGCGCACGCTTTTAAAGCTGCGCGCACGACCTTACGGTGTGCGCGCACGCTTTTAAAGCTGCGCGCACGACCACACGGTGTGCGCGCACGCTTTTAAAGCTGCGCGCACGACCTTACGGTGTGCGCGCACGCTTTTAAAGCTGCGCGCACGACCTTGCGGTGCGCGCATGCTTTTAAGCTGCGCGCACGACCTTACGGTGTGCGCGCACGCTTTTTAAGCTGCGCGCACGACCTTACGGTGTGCGCGCACGCTTTTTAAGCTGCGCGCACGACCTTTCGGTGCGCGCACGCTTTTAAAGCTGCGCGCGACTTACGGTGTGCGCGCACGCTTTTAAAGCTGCGCGCACGACCTTACGGTGTGCGCGCACGCTTTAAGCTGCGCGCACGCTTTTAAAGCTGCGCACGACCTACGGTGTGCGCGCACGCTTTTAAAGCTGCGCGCACGACCTCACGGTGTGCGCGCACGCTTTTTAAGCTGCGCGCACGACCTTACGGTGTGCGCGCACCGCTTTTAAGCTGCGCGCACGACCTTACGGTGTGCGCGCACGCTTTTAAAGCTGCGCGCACGACCTTACGGTGTGCGCGCACGCTTTAAAGCTGCGCGCACGACTACTTACGGTGTGCGCGCACGCTTTTTAAAGCTGCGCGCACGACCTTACGGTGTGCGCGCACGCTTTTAAGCTGCGCGCACGACCTTACGGTGTGCGCGCACGCTTTTAAAGCTGCGCGCACGACCTTACGGTGTGCGCGCACGCTTTTAAGCTGCGCGCACGACCCTACGGTGCGCGCACGCTTTTAAGCTGCGCGCACGACCTTATGGTGCGCGCACGCTTTTTAAGCTGCGCGCACGACCTACGGTGTGCGCGCACGCTTTTAAAGCTGCGCGCACGACTTACGGTGTGCGCGCACGCTTTTAAAGCTGCGCGCACGACCTTACGGTGTGCGCGCACGCTTTTAAGCTGCGCGCACGACCCTACGGTGTGCGCGCACGCTTTTAAGCTGCGCGCACGACCTTACGGTGTGCGCGCACGCTTTTAAGCTGCGCGCGACCTTACGGTGTGCGCGCGCTTTTAAGCTGCTGCGCGCACGACCTTACGGTGTGCGCGCACGCTTTTAAAGCTGCGCGCACGACCTACGGTGTGCGCACGCTTTAAGCTGCGCGCACGACCTTACCACGGTGTGCGCGCACGCTTTTAAGCTGCGCGCACGACCTCACGGTGTGCGCGCACGCTTTTTAAAGCTGCGCGCACGACCTCACGGTGTGCGCGCACGCTTTTAAAGCTGCGCGCACGACCTTACGGTGTGCGCGCACGCTTTTCAAGCTGCGCGCACGACCTCACGGTGTGCGCGCACGCTTTTAAAGCTGCGCGCACAACCTCACGGTGTGTGCGCACGCTTTTACAGCTGCGCGCACGACCTTATGGTGTGCGCGCACGCTTTTAAAGCTGCGCGCACGACCTTACGGTGTGCGCGCACGCTTTTAAAGCTGCGCGCGCACGACGGTGTGCGCGCACGCTTTGTGCTGCGCGCACGACCTTACGGTGTGCGCGCACGCTTTTGAAGCTGCGCGCACGACCTTACGGTGTGCGCGCACGCTTTTAAAGCTGCGCGCACGACCTTACGGTGTGCGCGCACGCTTTTTTAAGCTGCGCGCACGACCTTACGGTGTGCGCGCACGCTTTTTAAGCTGCGCGCACGACCTTACGGTGTGCGCGCACGCTTTTTAAGCTGCGCGCACGACCTTACGGTGTGCGCGCACGCTTTTAAAGCTGCGCGCACGACCTTTCGGTGTGCGCGCACGCTTTTAAAGCTGCGCGCACGACCTTACGGTGTGCGCGCACGCTTTTAAAGCTGCGCGCACGACCTTACGGTGTGCGCGCACGCTTTTTAAGCTGCGCGCACGACCTTACGGTGTGCGCGCACGCTTTTAAGCTGCGCACGACCTCACGGTGCGCGCACGCTTTTTAAGCTGCGCGCACGACCTTACGGTGTGCGCGCACGCTTTTAAGCTGCGCGCACGGTGTGCGCGCACGCTTTTTAAGCTGCGCGCACGACCTTACGGTGTGCGCGCACGCTTTTAAGCTGCGCGCACGACCTTACGGTGTGCGCGCACGCTTTTAGCTGCGCGCACGACCTTACGGTGTGCGCGCGCTTTAAAGCTGCGCGCACGACCTTACGGTGCGCGCACGCTTTTTAAGCTGCGCGCACGACCTTACGGTGTGCGCGCACGCTTTTTAAGCTGCGCGCACGACCCACGGTGTGCGCACGCTTTTAAAGCTGCGCGCACGACCTTACGGTGTGCGCGCACGCTTTTAAAGCTGCGCGCACGACCTTACGGTGTGCGCGCACGCTTTTTAAGCTGCGCGCACGACCTTACGGTGTGCGCGCACGCTTTTTAAGCTGCGCGCACGACCTTACGGTGTGCGCGCGCTTTTTAAGCTGCGCGCACGACCCACGGTGTGCGCGCACGCTTTTTAAGCTGCGCGCACGAAAGCTGCGCACGACCTCTACGGTGTGCGCGCACGCTTTTAAAGCTGCGCGCACGACCTTACGGTGTGCGCGCACGCTTTTAAGCTGCGCGCACGACCTTACGGTGTGCGCGCACGCTTTTTAAGCTGCGCGCACGACCTTACGGTGTGCGCGCACGCTTTTTAAGCTGCGCGCACGACCTTACGGTGTGCGCGCACGCTTTTTAAGCTGCGCGCACAGCCTTACGGTGTGCGCGCACGCTTTTTAAGCTGCGCGCACGACCTTACGGTGTGCGCGCACGCTTTTAAAGCTGCGCGCACGACCTTACGGTGTGCGCGCACGCTTTTTAGGCTGCGCGCACGACCTTACGGTGTGCGCGCACGCTTTTAAAGCTGCGCGCACGACCACACGGTGTGCGCGCACGCTTTTAAAGCTGCGCGCACGACCTTACGGTGTGCGCGCACGCTTTTAAAGCTGCGCGCACGACCTCACGGTGTGCGCGCACGCTTTTTAAGCTGCGCGCACGACCTTACGGTGTGCGCGCACGCTTTTAAAGCTGCGCGCACGACCTTACGGTGTGCGCGCACGCTTTTAAAGCTGCGCGCACGACCTTACGGTGTGCGCGCACGCTTTTTAAGCTGCGCGCATGACCTTACGGTGTGCGCGCACGCTTTTAAAGCTGCGCGCACGACTTCACGGTGTGCGCGCACGCTTTTAAAGCTGCGCGCACGACCTCACGGTGTGCGCGCACACTTTTAAAGCTGCGCACACGACCTTACGGTGTGCGCGCACGCTTTTAAAGCTGCGCGCACAACCTTACGGTGTGCGCGCACGCTTTTAAAGCTGCGCGCACGACCTTACGGTGTGCGCGCACGCTTTTAAAGCTGCGCGCACGACCTTACGGTGTGCGCGCACGCTTTTAAAGCTGCGCGCACGACCACACGGTGTGCGCGCACGCTTTTTAAGCTGCGCGCACGACCTTACGGTGTGCGCGCACGCTTTTCAAGCTGCGCGCACGACCTTACGGTGTGCGCGCACGCTTTTTAAGCTGCGCGCACGACCTTACGGTGTGCGCGCACGCTTTTTAAGCTGCGCGCACGACCTTACGGTGTGCGCGCACGCTTTTTAAAGCTGCGCGCATGACCTTACGGTGTGCGCGCACGCTTTTTAAGCTGCGCGCATGACCTTACGGTGTGCGCACTTTTTTAAGCTGCGCGCACAACCTTACGGTGTGCGCGCACGCTTTTTAAGCTGCGCGCATGACCTTTCGGTGTGCGCGCACGTTTTTAAGCTGCGCGCATGACGTTACGGTGTGCGCGCACGTTTTTTAAGCTGCGCGCATGACGTTACGGTGTGCGCGCACACTTTTTAAGCTGCGCGCACGACCTTACGGTGTGCGCGCACGCTTTTAAAGCTGCGCGCACGACCTTACGGTGTGCGCGCATGCTTTTAAAGCTGCGCGCACGGCCTTAGGGTGTGCGCGCATGCTTTTTAAAGCTGCGCGCACGACCTTACGGTGTGCGCGCACGCTTTTAAAGCTGCGCGCACGACCTTACGGTGTGCGCGCACGCTTTTAAAGCTGCGCGCACGACCTTACGGTGCGCGCACGCTTTTTAAGCTGCGCGCACGACCTTACGGTGTGCGCGCACGCTTTTTAAGCTGCGCGCACGACCTTACGGTGTGCGCGCACGCTTTTTAAGCTGCGCGCACGACCTTACGGTGTGCGCGCACGCTTTTAAAGCTGCGCGCACGACCTTACGGTGTGCGCGCACGCTTTTAAAGCTGCGCGCACGACCTTACGGTGTGCGCGCACGCTTTTAAAGCTGCGCGCACGACCTTACGGTGTGCGCGCACACTTTTCAAGCTGTGCGCACTACCTTACGGTGTACGCGCACGCTTTAAAGCTGCGCGCATGACTTTACGGTACGCGCGCACAATTTTTAAGCTGCGCGCATGACCTTACGGTGTGCGCGCACGCTTTTTAAGCTGCGCGCACGACCTTACGGTGTGCGCGCACGCTTTTAAGCTGCGCGCACGACCTTACGGTGTGCGCGCACGCTTTTTAAGCTGCGCGCACGACCTTACGGTGTGCGCGCACGCTTTTTAAGCTGCGCGCACGACCTCACGGTGTGCGCACGCTTTTAAAGCTGCGCGCACGACCTCACGGTGTGCGCGCACGCTTTAAAGCTGCGCGCTTGACCTTATGGTGTGCGCGCACGCTTTTCAAGCTGCGCGCACGACCACACGGTGTGCGCGCACGCTTTTAAAGCTGCGCGCACGACCTCACGGTGCGCGCACGCTTTTAAAGCTGCGCGCACGACCTCACGGTGTGCGCGCACGCTTTTAAAGCTGCGCGCACGACCTCACGGTGTGCGCACGCTTTTTAAGCTGCGCGCACGACCTTACGGTGTGCGCGCACGCTTTTAAAGCTGCGCGCACGACCTTACGGTGTGCGCGCACGCTTTTAAGCTGCGCGCACGACCTTACGGTGTGCGCGCACGCTTTTAAAGCTGCGCGCACGACCCACGGTGTGCGCGCACGCTTTTAAGCTGCGCGCACGACCCGGTGTGCGCGCACGCTTTTAAAGCTGCGCGCACGACCTCACGGTGTGCGCGCACGCTTTTAAAGCTGCGCGCACGACCTTACGGTGTGCGCGCACGCTTTTAAAGCTGCGCGCACAACTTCACGGTGTGCGCACGCTTTTAAAGCTGCGCGCACCACCTCACGGTGTGCGCGCACGCTTTTCAAGCTGCGCGCACAACCTTACGGTGTGCGCGCACGCTTTTAAAGCTGCGCGCACGACCTTACGGTGTGCGCGCACGCTTTTTAAAGCTGCGCGCACAACCTCACGGTGTGTGCGCACGCTTTTACAGCTGCGCGCACGACCTTATGGTGTGCGCGCACGCTTTTAAAGCTGCGCGCACGACCTTACGGTGTGCGCGCACGCTTTTAAAGCTGCGCGCACGACCTTACGGTGTGCGCGCACGCTTTTAAAGCTGCGCGCACGACCTTACGGTGTGCGCGCACGCTTTTACAGCTGCGCGCACGACCTGATGGTGTGCGCGCACGCTTTTTAAGCTGCGCGCACGACCTTACGGTGTGCGCGCACGCTTTTAAGCTGCGCGCACGACCCACGGTGTGCGCGCACGCTTTAAAGCTGCGCGCACGACCTTGATGGTGCGCGCACGCTTTTAAAGCTGCGCGCACGACCTACGGTGTGCGCGCACGCTTTAAAGCTGCGCGCGCTTACGGTGTTTTTAAGCTGCGCGCACGACCTTACGGTGTGCGCGCACGCTTTTAAAGCTGCGCGCACGACCTTACGGTGTGCGCGCACGCTTTTAAAGCTGCGCGCACGACCTTACGGTGTGCGCGCACGCTTTTTAAGCTGCGCGCACGACCTTACGGTGTGCGCGCACGCTTTTAAAGCTGCGCGCACGACCTTACGGTGTGCGCGCACGCTTTTAAGCTGCGCGCACGACCTCACGGTGTGCGCGCACGCTTTTTAAAGCTGCGCGCACGACCTTACGGTGTGCGCGCACGCTTTTAAGCTGCGCGCACGACCTTACGGTGTGCGCGCACGCTTTTAAAGCTGCGCGCACGACCTTACGGTGTGCGCACGCTTTTTAAGCTACGCGCACGACCTTACGGTGTGCGCGCACGCTTTTAAGCTGCGCGCACGACCTTACGGTGTGCGCGCACGCTTTTAAAGCTGCGCGCACGACCTTACGGTGTGCGCGCACGCTTTTTAAGCTGCGCGCACGACCTTACGGTGTGCGCGCACGCTTTTAAAGCTGCGCGCACGACCTTACGGTGTGCGCACATGCTTTTTAAGCTACGCGCACAACGTACGGTGTGCGCGCACGCTTTTCAAGCTGCGCGCACAGCCTTACGGTGTGCGCGCACGCTTTTTAAGCTGCGCGCACGACCTTTCGGTGTGCGCGCACGCTTTTAAGCTGCGCGCACGACCTTACGGTGTGCGCGCACGCTTTTAAAGCTGCGCGCACGACCTTACGGTGTGCGCGCACGCTTTTAAGCTGCGCGCACGACCTTACGGTGTGCGCGCACGCTTTTAAAGCTGCGCGCACGACCTTACGGTGTGCGCGCACGCTTTTAAAGCTGCGCGCACGACCTTACGGTGTGCGCGCACGCTTTTCAAGCTGCGCGCACAACCTTACGATGTGCGCGCACGCTTTTAAAGCTGCGCGCACGACCACACGGTGTGCGCTTACGCTTTTAAAGCCGCGCGCACGACCTCACGGTGCGCGCGCACGCTTTTACAGCTGCGCGCACGACCTTATGGTGTGCGCGCACGCTTTTCAAGCAGCGCGCACGACCTCACGGTGTGCGCACACGCTTTTAAAGCTGCGCGCACGACCTCACGGTGTGTGCGCACGCTTTTACAGCTGCGCGCACAACCTCACGGTGTGTGCGCACGCTTTTACAGCTGCGCGCACGACCTACGGTGTGCGCGCTTTTAAGCTGCGCGCACGACCTTACGGTGTGCGCGCACGCTTTTAAGCTGCGCGCACGACCTTACGGTGTGCGCACGCTTTTAAAGCTGCGCACGACCTACGGTGTGCGCGCACGTTTAAGCTGCGCGCACGACCTTACGGTGTGCGCGCACGCTTTTAAAGCTGCGCGCATTCTTTTTAATGGTGTGCGCGCACGCTAAGCAAGCTTGCGCTGTTGCGTGCGCGCACGTTTTTAAAGCTGCGCGCACGACCTCACGGTGTGCGCGCACGCTTTTAAAGCTGCGCGCACGACCTCACGGTGTGCGCGCACGCTTTTAAAGCTGCGCGCAGGACCTCATGGTGTGCGCGCACGCTTTTTAAGCTGCGCGCACGACCTCACGGTGTGCGCGCACGCTTTTTAAGCTGCGCGCACAACCTTACGGTGTGCGCGCACGCTTTTAAAGCTGCGCGCACGACCTTACGGTGTGCGCGCACGCTTTTAAAGCTGCGCGCACGACCTTACGGTGTGCGCGCACGCTTTTTAAGCTGCGCGCACGACCTTACGGTGTGCGCGCACACTTTTAAAGCTGCGCGCACGACCTCACGGTGTGCGCGCACGCTTTTAAAGCTGCGCGCACGACCTCACGGTGTGCGCGCACGCTTTAACAGCTGCGCGCACAACCTTACGATGTGCGCGCACGCTTTTAAAGCTGCGCGCACGACCACACGGTGTGCGCGCACGCTTTTGAAGCCGCGCGCACGACCTTTCGGTGCGCGCGCACGCTTTTAAAGCTAGGCACACGACCTTTCGGTGTGCGCGCACGCTTTCAAAGCTAGGCACACGACCTTTCGGTGTGCGCGCACGCTTTTTAAGCTGCGCGCACGACCTTACGGTGTGCGCGCACGCTTTTTAAGCTGCGCGCACGACCTTACGGTGTGCGCGCACGCTTTTAAAGCTGCGCGCACGACCTTACGGTGTGCGCGCACGCTTTTAAAGCTGCGCGCACGACCTCACGGTGTGCGCGCACGCTTTTAAAGCTGCGCGCACGACCTCACGGTGTGCGCGCACGCTTTTAAAGCTGCGCGCACGACCTCACGGTGTGCGCGCACGCTTTTAAAGCTGCGCGCACGACCTCACGGTGCGCGCACGCTTTTAAAGCTGCGCGCACGACCTTACGGTGTGCGCGCACGCTTTTAAAGCTGCGCGCACGACCACGGTGTGCGCGCACGCTTTTAAGCTGCGCGCACGACCTTACGGTGTGCGCGCACGCTTTTAAAGCTGCGCGCACGACCTTACGGTGTGCGCGCACGCTTTTAAGCTGCGCGCACGACCTTACAGTGTGCGCGCACGCTTTTTAAACTGCGCGCACCAACTTAGGGTATGCACGCACGCTTTTCAAGCTGCGCGCAAGACCTTACGGTGTGCGCGCACGCTTTTAAAGCTGCGCGCACGACCTTACGGTGTGCGCGCACGCTTTTCAAGCTGCGCGCACGACCTTACGGTGTGCGCGCACGCTTTTAAAGCTGCGCGCACAACCTCACGGTGTGCGCGCACGCTTTTAAAGCTGCGCGCACGACCTTACGGTGTGCGCGCACGCTTTTCAAGCTGCGCGCACGACCTTACGGTGTGCGCGCACGCTTTAAAAGCTGCGCGCACGACCTTACGGTGTGCGCGCACGCTTTTTAAGCTGCGCACGACCTTACGGTGTGCGCGCACGCTTTTAAAGCTGCGCGCATGACCTTACGGTGTGCGCGCACGCTTTTAAAGCTGCGCGCACGACCTTACGGTGTGCGCGCACGCTTTTAAAGCTGCGCGCACGACCTTACGGTGTGCGCGCACGCTTTTAAGCTGCGCGCACGACCTTACGGTGTGCGCGCACGCTTTTTAAGCTGCGCGCACGACCTTACGGTGTGCGCGCACGCTTTTTAAGCTGCGCGCATGACCTTACGGTGTGCGCGCACACTTTTTAAGCTGCGCGCACGACCTTACGGTGTGCGCGCACGCTTTTTAAGCTGCGCGCACAGCCTTACGGTGAGCGCGCACGCGTTTTAAGCTGCGCGCGCGACCTTACGGTGTGCGCGCACGCTTTTTAAGCTGCGCGCACAACCTCGAGGTGTGCGCACATGTTTTTTAAGCTACGCGCACGACCTTACGGTGTGCGCGCACGCTTTTTAAGCTGCGCGCACGACCTTACGGTGTGCGCGCACGCTTTTTAAGCTGCGCGCACGACCTTACGGTGTGCGCGCACGCTTTTTAAGCTGCGCGCACGACCTTTCGGTGTGCGCGCACGCTTTTAAAGCTGCGCGCACGACCTTACGGTGTGCGCGCACGCTTTTAAGCTGCGCGCACGACCTACGGTGTGCGCGCACGCTTTTAAGCTGCGCGCACGACCTTTCGGTGTGTGCGCGCACGCTTTTTAAGCTGCGCGCACGACCTTACGGTGTGCGCGCACGCTTTTAAAGCTAGGCACACGACCTTTCGGTGTGCGCACACGCTTTTAAAGCTGCGCGCACGACCTTACGGTGTGCGCGCACGCTTTTTAAGCTGCGCGCACGACCTTACGGTGTGCGCGCACGCTTTAAAGCTGCGCGCACGACCCACGGTGTGCGCGCACGCTTTAAAAGCTGCGCGCACGACCTTCACGGTGTGCGCGCACTTTTTAAGCTGCGCGCGTGACCTTACGGTGTGCGCACGCTTTTAAGCTGCGCGGTGTGCGCGACGCTTTTAAGCTGCGCGTGTGCGCGCACGCTTTTAAAGCTGCGCGCACGACCTTACGGTGTGCGCGCACGCTTTTAAGCTGCGCGCACGACCTACGGTGTGCGCGCACGCTTTTAAAGCTGCGCGCGAACCTCACGGTGTGCGCGCACGCTTTTAAAGCTGCGCGCACGACCAAATGTGTGCGCACGCACAAAGCTGCGCGCACGACCACACGGTGTGCGCGCACGCTTTTAAAGCCGCGCGCACAACCTCAAGGTGCGCGCGCACGCTTTTAAAGCTGCGCGCACCACCTCACGGTGTGCGCGCACGCTTTTACAGCTGCGCGCTTGACCTTATGGATGTGCGCGCGCTCGCTTTAAAGCTGCGCACACGACGCGGTGTGCGCGCACGCTTTAAAGCTGCGCGCACGACCTTACGGTGTGCGCGCACGCTTTAAAGCTGCGCGCACGACCTTTCGGTGTGCGCGCACGCTTAAAAGCTGCGCGCACGACCCGGTGTGCGCACGCACACGTGCCGCGCGCACGACCTTATGGTGTGCGCGCACGCTTTTCAAGCTGCGCGCACGACCGGCGGGTGCGCGCACGCTTTAAAAAGCTGCGCGCAGGACCTCATTGGTGTGCGCGCACGCTTTTAAACTGCGCGCACGACCTCCACGGTGTGCGCGCACGCTTTTTAAAGCTGCGCGCACAACCCTACGGGGAAGTTGCGCGCACGACCTTTTAAAGTTGCGCGCACGACCTCAATTTTATCACATTTTTCAATTTCCAATCAATTATTTCTTGTGTTGATTGTATTTTTTCATTTTTATAGTTATTCATGTTCCAGTGTCTTTCAGTCTTGAGAGTTAATGCTCTTTTTAAAGCTGTTTCTTCTAATTTTAACTCGATTGGTGCCATATTAAGGAGTAAATTCAGGAGTACTTTGGGAGTGCTAGTTTTACACCTTGTTATCATATGTTGCGCCATAGTTTGTATAGGAGTTATTTTAGCTATTTGTGATTTTGTTAGGTTCATTGCCCAAACAATAGATCCATAACTTATAATCGGTATGATGATTGTCTTGTATATCCAGAGCATTTGTTGTGGAGATATTCCCCATTTGCTACCTATTGCCCTTTTTGTGGCAAAAAGAGCCTTTTTACTCTTTTTGACTACATTCTCGATGTGATCATTCCATTTTAGTTTATTATCAATTGTTATTCCTAGGTATTTTACTGTTTTTGATATCTCAATTTTGTGACCATCAAGTTTGATTGATTTAGGGTGTTTATTTTCCCTGGTTGTAGACCAGAAAATTACTTTTGTTTTAAGTGTGCTGATTTCTAGTGAGTTTTGATTACACCATTTCATTATTTTCTCAACTATGTTTTTTGTGTTTATTTTTATTCCATATATGTCTTTCCCAGTACTGAGTAGACTGACATCATCTGCAAATGCTTGTATATTGTCACTTTTTCTAAAGATTTTTAGTAAGTCATCGAGTACAAGATTCCATAGGAATGGTGATAGTACTCCACCTTGGGGACAGCCTTTCTTAATGGTCCTTGTGATTTTAGTATCACCCCAGCTTAATTCTATTTTTCTGTTGCTTATCATATTTATGATCCAGTCTGCTACGAATCCTTTAGCTTTGGTTTTGTTAAGTGCTCTTTTAATGGAGTGGAAAGGTAAGTTATCAAAAGCCCCTTTATATCTAGGAATACGCCCATTGCATGTTCTTCATGTTTGAGAGCTTCTTGAATTTTGTTGACTAAGTTATTAATTGCTGCTTCTGTACTATGTCCTTTTTTTGAATCCATATTGATTTTTGTTTAAACTTTGTTCTATATTTAAATCGTCTTGCAGATGCCATAGAATTAGTTTTTCGAGGATTTTTAGCAGATTTGAACTTAGGGTTATTATTCTAAAGGACTTTGGGTCATTGTATTTATCTTTACCTGGCTTTGCAAGTATTTTGCTTCTATTAAGTTGCCAAATTTTTGGGGTGTAACTGTGTATTAGACATGCTTTCATGAGTGTAATTATGGTATTTTCAATTAAGGGAGAGGCTAATTTTATTGCTTCATTTGTAATGTTATCGTACCCTGTTGCTTTGTTGGGTTTAAGTTCGTTTATTGCTGTTTTAAGTCTTTCTATGTTAATTATTTGCTCCAGTTTTTCTTTTTTGGGTTTCTGATGTTGTTCTGTAAGATTTGTTTTAACACTTGAATCCATTTCTGGCCCAATAAGATTGTCTGCCAGGAAGTTGAGTGTGTCAGTTGGATCTCTGGTATTTGATCCATCATCTTTGGTTAATGTTCCAAGATCCATGCTTTGATTTTCAATTACTTTGCTAAGTCTTGCTAATGGTTTTGTTTTTTCAATTGTGCTATAAAATGTTTTCATTTGTTTATCATTGTGTTCATCCAATTCATTGTTGAATTTTTTAAGCAATTTATTATATTCAGTTTTGATATTATTAATTGTGTTATCAGTGTTGTTTATTTCATTTGATTGGGGGTAGTTTTTTAACTTTCGCAGTTGGATTATTCTTTTGTTAAGGTCCCTTATTTTTTGTGGCCACTGTATTTTCTTTTTGTTAGTTTTCCTGGCGATTTTTATTCTTGATCCATCTTTGGTTGCTTTAAGTAAGGCAGTGGTTAGTTGCTCTGCTTGTAAATCTATTTTACTGTGAATGTTTTTTAACTTTTTGTTATCTAATTTGTTTTTTAACTTTTTGTTATCTAATTTGTTCACCACTTGATCGATTTTTCCAAGTTCTTCTTTCAGTGTTTTCATAAATACGTATTTGTTGTGTATTTTTCTGGAGTATTTTTTATTTTTGCTTTTTATTTTTTCATCGAGATCTATTTGGAATCTAATGAGTTCATGATCTGAATGTGATATACCTTTTTTAATCTTCCATTTTGTCCAGCTTTGGGGCATATTGGTTTGTTAATGTGAGATCAATTGTTGTATGGTTTTCACCTTTGTGGTATGTAGCTGATAGATCCTTGTTTTCAATTTTAAGATTATTGTTTGTTATTATCATCTCCATTTTTATTCCTCTGTTGTTATTTCTTGCATTGCCCCATAATGTACTGTGAGCGTTTGTGTCCACACCACAAATTAATGCTTTTTTGTTTTTATTTTGATTGGCACTTATTTGATTAAAAAGTGAATCATCTGGATCCTCTTTTTCTGGCAAATAGTTTGATGAGTAAAATAGTCTTTCTTTCTTGTTTTCTGGATGTTCTATTGAGATTGTACAGTTGTCTCTGTCTGATAGTTCACTTTTCGTTGCGTTGCAGTATCAAACCATTGCAATGTTCGCAATTATTGTATCCCGCCTTGATATTTTCAAGATTGAGATGAACAATTTGATTACTGACCAAAATAAATGATTCTCATGTCTTACTTTCCTCTGGTCAATTCTTTTAGATCACTCATAACTGATTTCACTGCCCCTTGTAAATTGCCCGCTACTTATAGAAGGCCAAATGAACAATATGTGATTGTTTTAAATCCAATCAATTATTTGATTAATATCGTGAATATTGATAAAGTTTTATTTTATGCAATTAAAGGATTATTAAATTTTAGAAAAAATTAGTTTCAACATCAGAATGAACAGAGCATTGAACTCATATACCTACAAAGCTAGGTGCAGCCCACAATGCAAAGGATGCCACTACACTAAGCTACTCTGACGCGAGTGATATTATAAAGGAGCAGTTGAAAATGGAGCATACCACCACCACCACCGCATACGACCTATTTCAGATTTTAAAAGTACGCGTAAAGGTAGTATACACACAACCCCCAAAACACCATCTCTGCTAACCTTTTTCTCAATGCCTTTTGTAAAACAAAAACGCGATACGGAACAGGAAAAAATTAAAACAACTTTGATTTTCCTTTACACAAATACAAAAAATAAAGGAAAACACACGACAAATTTTCAAAGAGCAGTCTTTTCTGCTAACCTGTTTACCTATTTGCCTATTTGCCTCTACCTGAGTCCGAGAAGATCTGGTGGTTTCAATAAATTTAAGTTTGGTTCTACAAGATCATGTTTAAAAGACCACAAAGAAAATTTTAATTCAGCTCATCCGTGCCGTTTGATTAACCCCGCCAAGTCAGACCTCGGGAAAGTCAGCAAATGCATCATTGAACGGATAGTCTCACTGTCTCAGAGATACGTGTAAGGACGGGCGTCAACCAGTGGAAAAGTACATCAGATGTGCTGACGTGGTTCCGAAACATGCAGAACACAAGGAAGGCTCGATTCATCTGGTTTGACATCGTGGAGTTTTATCCCTCGATATCATCAGGCTTGTTGGATCGTGCTCTGGAGTTCGCCGAATCAGTCACAGACTTGTCCAACGACGAGAAGAAGATAATCAGACTGACCAAACAGTCATTCCTTTTCAACGACGGGTAATGCTGCGTCAAGAACTAGAAGTCAGACAAAAACTTCGATGTCACCATGGGAGCAGAAACTTCGGAGCTCATTGGAGTCTACCTGCTCAACAAACTCAACAGCATCATCCCAAAGGAACACTTAGGTCTGTACAGGGATGATGGATTAGCAATAATCGGGAATTCCAACGGACCTAAGTTGGACAGCATCAGGAAGAAACTCCATGCCACATTCAAGCGTGAGGGACTTATAACCACTGTTGAAATACACGATGATTCAGTCAACTACTTGGATGTGGAGCTATTCCTCAAAGACAAATCCTACAGACCCCACAAGAAGCCAAATGACACCCCCTTGTACGTCAATGCTAAGTCAAATCACCCCCACCCCCCAAGTATCTTCTCGTCCATCACTTTCTTGTAGTCACTCCTTAGCTGTCGAAATTTATTGTAATCCTCCACTGTACCTCCAGGGGAATTTGCTCTGGCCCGCCACTTTTCCTTCTCAAGGTGGCTTGGTTTGACTCAGACTGTGCTAAGGTACTTCATGAGAAGGAAAAGTGGCGGGCCAGAGCAAATTCCCCTGGAGGTACAGTGGAGGATTACAATAAATTTCGACAGCTAAGGAGTGACTACAAGAAAGTGATGGACGAGAAGATGAGATTAAATGTGTACAGGATGAAACCGACCCAGCTCTTGTCTCGAAAAAATTTTGGAAGCATGTTAAATCCAAGACTAAATCAACCAGAATACCTGAAACTGTACATTATCAAGGTCAGTATCGCACGAAACCTTCTGACCAAGCAGACTTATTTAATGCATATTTTTGTGACCAGTTCTCTGATAAAAGCAAGTATGATATTGATATCGATATGGGAGCTAATAGAAGCTTTCTGGACTTAGAATTCCATATTTTGGATGTCATGCTATTATTGAAAAATGTCAATCCGAAAAAAGCTGCTGGACCCGATGGCATCCATGGCATGATACTTAAAAACTGTGCATCTAGCCTTGCTAAACCCCTAACTTTGCTCTTCAACATATCATTCGTTTCAGGGTCCATCCCAAACGACTGGAAACTTGCTTCTGTCGTTCCTGTGCATAAAAAAGACGATAAGAGCTGTGTCGGAAATTATAGACCAATTTCTTTGACATCACTAGTAATGAAAGTTTTCGAGAGATGCATACACAAAGAACTTTTCAATGCTTGCAAAAATTTTCTGGATCAGAGACAGCAATACAGCATGGTTTTATTAACTCGAAGTCCTGTACAACACACATGGTCCCTTTCATACATGACCTTAGTCTTAATATTAATGAAGGGGCTACTGCTAATATAATATACTTTGACTTTGCAAAAGCTTTTGACAGTGTGTCACATGACATTATCCTACATAAACTGAAGTATGAATATGATATCGATGGGCTTATGCTTAGGTTTATTAAGTCTTATCTGGAAGGTCGATTACAACAAGTGGTTATAGGGGAGCCACATCAAAACCTCGAGTGTGGATTCGGGTGTGCCACAGGGATCCATCCTCGGCCCGCTTCTTTTCGTATTATTCATTAACGACATGTTTTCTTGTGTATCAGAGGGAACTCAAATTATTTTGTATGCTGATGACACTAAAATATGGAGGGAGATTATCACATCAGACGATCACTTCACACTTCAGACAGACATTGATCATCTCAGGCCTGGGCCACAAAAAACAAGATGAAATTTCACCCCTCTAAATGTAAAGCTCTATCAGTCACAAACAAAATCAATATCCTTCATAATCTTCCATGTACAATATTCAATTATAAATTAGGTCATGTTTATATTGACTATGTCGACTCTCAGATTGATCTAGGTGTAACTGTTAATAGGAAACTCTTATGGAAGGAGCACTGTGACAAGATTACTGTTAAGGCCCGGTCCAAACTGGGTTTACTAATGCGTACATGTCATTTTACATTGGATAGAAAACAAAAAAGGGTATTTTACTTGAGTATTGTCCGGTCAATCTTCGAACATTGCTCAATTATTTGGCGCCCCCTAAGTAGCAATCAAATGGCACTCTTTGATAGCATCCAAAGACAGGCAATAAAATAATAAAATGGATCCATGGTGAGAGGTATTGTATTGTATTGTATTGTAGGTTCCCCAAACTCGGAAGTAAGGGGGACAGTACCCTTAAGGGCACTGCCAGCACTGGGGCCACGGGACACCACTTATAGCGACGGCAAGTTGCCACTGGTACCCACTGGGTGCTCTGGCTTTTTTTGGGAACAGCATTTCAGTGACATTGGCTTGGTGAACTTCACTGAGCAATGGGGGTCCGGGTGTTAGGCCAGACAAGCCGCCTTTACTGCTGCACACTACAGTTTGAGTCAACTATATCTCTGTCCAAAGCACAGAAAAATAGATTTACTCTCTCTGTCCACATTGCCAAGGGTCGGTCAATAAGTCATAAAGGTAAGTGTAGTTTATTAAGAAGGCGTGAGCTGGGTTGCCTTCGGTAACATAAGTGTATTTAAAAAGTGGTACGGATTTCATTTTGAGTGGTGATTATCGAAATGTCAGGACCCTCCTGCTCTCCTTCCATTATTTTCTTGAATCAGCTGGTGTATCGTCGTCTTTTATTATTATTACCTTGTGTAGGTGAGCTTCTACGTTTGTTAGTTTTGTGAGATAGTGTTCTGTTGGGGGAAAGGCTTCTTTTTGTTATTTGTGGCTTTCTTTCAAAAATATTGGTGTTGTTGAAAAATTTTATCATTTTGTTGATTAGATGACTACTTTGCAGATCATCAATGCTATCAAATTGGTATTTGTTGAATATATCTTTTCTTTTATTGCTGAAATAAGAGCATTTACACAGTATATGATGCGCTGTTTCTAGGCAGTTCTCTTCCCAGTTGTAGTCAACGTGTTTCATTACTTCTGTACAGTATTCACAGTGTTCATTATAACTCTGTTTTGTTTTTGTCATGTGATAGTTTAGGTTATTATGATTAGATAATATTTTAATTAAAGTACTTATTTTCTCATAGTTTAGTGTTAAGATTTTGTTTGTCATTTTATTTGTCCTGTATTTATAAGCTTTAACTAAACCAGATGTAAGTATCTTAGCCTCACAGCTTATATCACTATATATAAATCTGTTTTCTATTGATCTATGGTAGTGTTTGTTAATGATATTAATAAATGTTGTGAATGGTGCTTTATTATATAGCGGATTTGATACTCGTTTTAAGGAACCTTTTTTAGCAAGGTAGTCAGCTATTTCATTTCCTTCATGACCTTCGTGGCCAGGTATCCAGTTGAGATTGACTGTGTTATTTCTTCCCAGCTCATTAAGTGAGTTATGGCACATTTTATTAATTCATTTTTTTGTATGTTTGTTCATTAGAGACTTAAGTACTGCTTGTGAATCTGAGTAGAATTCGATATTTAAATTACTTAAGTTTTTTGTTTCGTATGATTTCACTAGCTTTCCATATGGCAATTGCTTCTGCTTGGTAAATGCTGGTGTGTGTTGGGAGTTCTGCTACCTCGTTTATTTCTTCTTCACTGAATGTTATACCGATTCCTGTGTTGCTTTTTCATTTTTGACCCATCTGTGAAGATTAGAAGGTTTGATTCACATTCTTTCACTTGTATACTGTCCCTGTTTTCAATGTTGATTTTGTATGTTTTGTTTAAAGATTGAGAAAGGACTAATTTGTCTGAGAGTGGGTTTGAATTCAATTTTATCACATTTTTCAATTTCCAAATCAATTATTTCTTGTGTTGATTGTATTTTTTCATTTTATAGTTATTCATGTTCCAGTGTCTTTCAGTCTTGAGTTAATGCTCTTTTTAAAGCTGTTTCTTCTAATTTTAACTCGATTGGTGCCATATTAAGGAGTAAATTCAGGAGTACTTTGGGAGTGCTAGTTTTACACCTTGTTATCATATGTTGCCATAGTTTGTATAGGCGTTATTTTAGCTATTTGTGATTTTGTTAGGTTCATTGCCCCAAACAATAGATCCATAACTTATAATCAGTATGATGATTGTCTTGTATATCCAGAGCATTTGTTGTGGAGATATTCCCCATTTGCTACTATTGCCTTTTGTGGCAAAGAACTTTACTCTTTTTTGACTACATTCTCGATGTGATCATTCCATTTTTAGTTTATTATCAATTGTTATTCCTAAGTATTTTACTGTTTTGATATCTCAATTTTGTGACCATCAAGTTTGATTGATTTAGGTGTTTATTTTCCCTGGTTGTGAAGACCAGAAAATTACTTTGTTTTAAGTGTGCTGATTTCTAGTGAGTTTGATTACACCATTTCATTATTTTCTCAACTATGTTTTTTGTGTTTATTTTTATTCCATATATGTCTTTCCCAGGTACTGGAGTAGACTGACATCATCTGCAAATGCTTGTATATTGTCACTTTTTCTAAAGATTTTTAGTAAAATCATCGAGTACAAGATTCCATAGGAATGGTGATAGTTTTCCACCTTGGGGACAGCCTTTCTTAATGGTCCTTGTGATTTTAGTATCACCCCAGCTTAATTCTATTTTTTCTGTTGCTTATCATATTTTATGATCCAGTCTGCTACGAATCCTTTAGCTTTGGTTTTGTTAAGTGCTCTTTTAATGGGTGGAAAGGTAAGTTATCAAAAGCCCCTTTATATCTAGGAATACGCCCATTGCATGTTCTTCATGTTTGAGAGCTTCTTGAATTTTGTTGACTAAGTTATTAATTGCTGCTTCTGTACTATGTCCTTTTTTGAATCCATATTGATTTTTGTTTAAACTTTGTTCTATATTTAAATCGTCTTGCAGATGCCATAGAATTAGTTTTTCGAGGATTTTTAGCAGATTTGAACTTAGGGTTATTTTTCTAAAAGGACTTTGGGTCATTGTATTTATCTTTACCTGGCTTTGCAAGTATTTTGCTTCTATTAAATTGCCAAATTTTTGGGGTGTAACTGTGTATTAGACATGCTTTCATGAGTGTAATTATGGTATTTTTCAAAATTAAGGGAGAGGCTAATTTTATTGCTTCATTTGTAATGTTATCGTACCCTGTTGCTTTGTTAGGTTTAAGTTCGTTTATTGCTGTTTTAAGTCTTTCTATGTTAATTATTTGCTCCAGTTTTTCTTTTGGGTTTCTGATGTTGTTCTGTAAGATTTGTTTTAACACTTGAATCCATTTCTGGCCCAATAAGATTGTCTCTGCCAGGAAGTTGAGTGTGTCAGTTGGATCTTTGGTATTTGATCCATCATCTTTGGTTAATGTTCCAAGATCCATGCTTTGATTTTCAATTACTTTGCTAAGTCTTGCTAATGGTTTGTTTTTCAATTGTGCTATAAAATGTTTTCATTTGTTTATCATTGTGTTCATCAATTCATTGTTGAATTTTTAAGCAATTTATTATATTCAGTTTTGATATTATTAATTGTGTTATCAGTGTTAATTTATTTCATTTGATTGGGGGTAGTTTTTAACTGCAGTTGGATTATTCTTTTGTTAAGGTCCCTTATTTTTTGTGGCCACTGTATTTTTTCTTTTGTTAATTTTCCTGGCGATTTTATTCTTGATCCATCTTTGGTTGCTTTAAGTAAGGCAGTGGTTAGTTGCTCTTGTAAATCTATTTTACTGCTGAATGTTTTTAACTTTTGTTATCTAATTTGTTTTTTTAACTTTTGTTATCTAATTTGTTTTGGGAAACAATAGTTCAGATCTGGTGAAACCCTTTTTTAAACTTCCATTTTCCCCTTTGGGGGATTTGGTTTGAAATTTTGTCAATTTTTGTATGGTTTTTATTTGTGGATGTAGCTATAGATCCTTGTTTTTAATTTTAAAATTATTTTTTTTTTAAATTTATTTTTTCCCATTTTTTTCCCCAAAATTTTTTAAAAAAAATTCTTTTTTTTATTTTTCTTTTTTTAAAAAATTTTCCTTTCCCCCTTTTTTTTTTAATGTTTTAATTTTAATTTTTTTTGGTTATGTCACAGTCTGGCACACTGTTCGAGGATAAGGGCATCTTCCACCCATACCTGGGAAATTAAAGCCCCTGTGATGTACAACCGGCATCCTGTGGTTTTCTTGAGATGCGTCAATAGTGTCTTGGAGGAGAAGAATGAGGAGGGTAACTTGCTGAGTTGGAGTCAGGGGGTCTAGATTGACGCTATGAAACGTGCGACTGGACTCAATGTAGCAACCAACCATATTGTCTTCTTTGATCATTATACTCCGTGACTTCCTTTGTTGGCAACTGTTCATGGAGGTAGGAGGCAGCTTCCACTGACTCGTTTATCTCGGTCCGAACGATAAACGTTATACCTCCTTGATTGAAACTTTGGGGTATCAGTGATATAGTCTTAAGCCAAGTTTCAGTTACAGCAATCACAGCTGAGGGGGCTGCTGTTGGGCAATGGTCTCCTGGATGAATGGGATTTTCCATCTGCAGTTGCTATTATTGGCAGCAGGTGACACACTCTGCCCATTGATTAGCACAACGGTGGAAACTGCTGGTTGTACCACTGTGGGATCTGTGGCTGGTACATCATTGGGGGCGCTATCCTTGCTGGACATTGGGGCAGGATTGAAGGCTTGCTGGGAGGAGCGGAGGGCTTGGTCTGTAGAGCCTCTTTGATCAGGTTCTGGGAAACAGTCGCGGGATCTCGTTCTGAACCAGGTCTGTGATTTGGTCGCTGAATCCCTGCTTCATGTTCTCCATCTTATGGATGCTGTGACCAGACTATGGCAACCCAGTTACACAGTATACAACGTACACAGGAGAACAGTGTTCCTGTGAACGAGGGTGCATTGGATGTGAAAAGGAACAATGCACGAGTGGCTTCAATCCCCCTTACAGCACAAATGTCAAGACCGACCTCGGACGAAGATTCTTCAGCATCCTCGACAGACACTTCATAAATCAACTGCTCAAACACTCAGACACTTCATAAACTCGTCACTCCCCTTGCAAAGGAGGTCAATGTTGTACTTGTAGTATCCAGTTATATGAACGTTTTTATCTGCTAACTCCATGACAAGATCCTCAAATTCTTTATAAACTTTTTTGATCGCCAATAATTTCAGGGGCTCCGTACAGGACATTGCTATTGCGACGTATGTGATTGTACAGATAAGATTTAGATTTATACCTCTATTTACCCTTATAAAGCCCTATTTAGGTTGTTCCGCTCAGAGTGACTCTTCCCACAATTCCGTAACGCAAGACATCTTGTTCGGAGACGGCTGTCAGGCGGTCATGAGTGCTCTGGGGGCGCCCTGCAAAGTTTACTACAAAGACGAGGACAAGATGAAGATACACTCCACCTCCCCGGAAAAACAGCTGAGAAACAGGAGGAGGTTAGTATAGGTATTTCAGGTTGCATACGTTTGCGGACAAAGGGGGATGGCGGGGTTCTGATATTATCATAATATTATCATACTTTCATTTCGTTTAAAACTTAACAACACTTCTTTATACAATCAAATTTGAGATTTTCTGATGACGTTGGAGTTTCGACGAAATTAATTGAATTTCAGAAAAAATTTGTTTCACTTCGCTGAACTAAGAAGAGAATAAAGAAAATAAGGCAGACTGGAGGTTCGTCGACTTCTCCTAGAGGACCACTATAGAGGACCACTGGAGAACCACTGGAGGACCACTATAGAGGACCACTATGGAGGACCACTATAGAGGACCACACGAGGACCACTATAGAGGACCACTAGAGGACCACTATAGAGGACCACTATAGAGGACCACTATAGAGGACCACTCGAGGACCACTATAGGTGACCACTGGAGGACCTACTATATCACCACTGAGGACCACTGAGACCACTATAGAGGACCACCTGAGGACCACTATAGAGACCACTAGAGGACCACTCGAGGACCACTATAGAGGACCACTTTGAGGACCACTATAGAGGACCACTCGAGGACCACTATAGAGGACCACTGGAGGACCACTGGAGGACCATAGAGGACCACTATAGAGGACCACTATAGAGGACCACTGGAGGACCACTATAGAGGACCACTGAGGACCACTATAGAGGACCACTGGAGGACCACTATAGAGGACCACTCGAGGACACTATAGAGGACCACTCAGGGACCACTAGAGGACCACTGGAGGACCACTATGAGGACCACTCACTGAGGACCACTATAGAGGACCACTCGAGGACCACTATAGAGGACCACTGGAGGACCACTATAGAGGACCACTATTGAGACCACTAGAGACCACTGAGACCACTATAGAGGACCACTGGAGACCACTATAGAGGACCACTGAGGACCACTATAGAGGACCACTAGAGGACCACTGGAGGACCACTCGAGGACCACTATAGAGGACCACCGAGGACCACTATAGAGGACCACCAGGGACTCGAGGACCACTATGGAGGACCACTATAGAGGACCACTCGAGGACCACTATAGAGGACCACTATAGAGGACCACTATAGAGGACCACTATAGAGGACCACTCGAGGACCACTATAGAGGACCACTGGAGGACCACTATAGAGGACCACTCGAGGACCACTATAGAGGACCACTCGAGGACCACTATAGAGGACCACTCGAGGACCACTATAGAGGACCACTCGAGGACCACTATAGAGGACCACTGGAGGACCACAGTGACCTCTTATAGGACCACTATAGAGGACCACTATAGAGGACCACCAGGGGACCAGGGACCACTAGAGGACCACTATAGAGGACCACTATAGAGGACCACTCGAGGACCACTATAGAGGACCACTATAGAGGACCACTATAGAGGACCACTCGAGGACCACTATAGAGGACCACTCGAGGACCACTATAGAGGACCACTGGAGGACCACTATAGAGGACCACTCGAGGACCACTGGAGGACCACTATAGGAGACCACTAGAGGACCACTTGAGGACCACTATAGAGGACCACTCGAGGACCACTGGAGGACCACTCGAGGACCACTATAGAGGACCACTCGAGGACCACTATAGAGGACCACTCGAGTACCACTGGAGGACCACTATAGAGGACCACTCGTGGACCACTATAGAGGACCACTATAGAGGACCACTATAGAGACCACTCTGAGGACCTACTATAGAGGACCACTATAGAGACCACTATAGAGGACCACTCATTCCTCCAGGGACCACTATAGAGGACCTCTATAGAGGACCACTATAGTGGACCACTCGAGGGACCACTATAGATCATCTCTCAAGGTGGACCACTATAGAGGACCACTGGAGGACCACTATAGAGGACCACTCGAGGACCACTGGAGAGGAATCACCATGGAGGACCACTAGGACCACTTGAGACCAATATAGGGGACCACTATAGAGGACCACTAGGACCACTATAGAGGACCACTAGAGACCACTATAGAGGACCAATATAGAGGACCACTATAGAGAACCATAGAGGACCACTATAGAGGACCACTAGAGACCACTATAGAGGACCACTATAGAGCCTGGAGGACCACTATAGAGGACCACTCGAGGACCACTATAGAGGACCACTGGAGGACCACTATAGAGGACCACTAAGGGACCACTAGAGGACCACTCGAGGACCACTATAGAGGACCACTGGAGGACCACTATAGAGGACCACTGGAGGACCACTAGAGGACCACTATAGAGGACCACTGGAGGACCACTATAGAGGACCACTGGAGGACCACTATAGAGGACCACTCGAGACCACTATAGAGACCAGGACCACCAGGATAGAGGACCACTCGAGGACCACTATAGAGGACCACTCGAGACCACTATAGATGACCACTGGAGGACCTATGAGGGACCACTGGAGGACCACTGGAGGACCACTATAGAGGACTATAGAGACCACTGGAGGACCACTATAGAGGACCACTCGAGGACCACTATAGATGACCACTCGAGGACCACTATAGAGGACCACTCGAGGACCACTATAGAGGACCACTGGAGGACCGCTATAGAGGACCACTGGAGGACCACTATAGAGGACCGCTATAGAGGACCACTATAGAGGACCACTCGAGGACCACTATAGAGGACCACTATAGAGGACCACTGGAGGACCACTGGAGGACCACTATAGAGGACCACTATAGAGGACCACTATGGAGGGACCACTATGGGGACCACTCTAGGACCACTATAGAGGACCACTAGAGGACCACTGGAGGACCACTATAGAGGACTACTGGAGGACCACTATAGAGGACCAGGACCACTGGAGGACCACTAGAGGACCACTATAGAGGACCACTCGAGGACCACTATAGAGGACCACTAGAGGACCACTGGAGGACCACTATAGAGGACCACTGGAGGACCACTATAGAGGACCACTGGAGGACCACTATAGAGGACCACTATAGAGGACCACTCGAGGACCACTAGGACCCAGAGGACCTATAGAGGACCGCTATGGGACCACTATAGAGGACCACTCGAGGACCACTATAGAGGACCGCTATAAAAGGACCACTGGAGGACCGCTATAAAAGGACCACTCGAGGACCACTCGAGGACCACTATAGAGGACCACTGGAGGACTGCTATAGAGGACCACTGGAGGACCACCATAGAGGACCACTGGAGGACCACTATAGAGGACCACTGGAGGACCACTATACTCACTGAGACCACTATAGAGGACCACTGGAGGACCACTATAGAGGACCACTCGAGGACCACTATAGAGGACCACTATAGAGGACCACTGGAGGACCACTATAGAGGACCACTCGAGGACCACTATAGAGGACCACTGAGGACCACTATAGGACCACTATAGAGAACCACTCGAGGACCACTATAGAGGACCACTGGAGGACCACTATAGAGGACCACTCGAGGACCACTGGAGGACCACTATGGAGGACCACTAGAGGACCACTCGAGGACCCAGAGGGACCACTATAGAGGACCACTCGAGGACCACTATAGAGGACCACTGGAGGACCACTAGAGGACCACTATAGAGGACCACTCGAGGACCACTGGAGGACCACTATAGGAGACCACTAGAGGACCACTTGAGGACCAATATAGAGGACCACTATAGAGGACCACTGGAGGACCACTATAGAGGACCACTCGAGGACCACTATAGAGGACCACTATAGAGGACCACTAGAGGACCACTATAGAGGACCACTATAGAGGACCACTAGAGGACCACTATAGAGGACCACTGGAGGACCACTATAGAGGACCACTGGAGGACCACTGGAGGACCATTGGAGGACCACTATAGAGGACCACTAGAGGACCACTCGAGGACCACTATAGAGGACCACTGGAGGACCACTATTGAGGACCACTGGAGGACCACTATAGAGGACCACTTGAGGACCACTAGAGGACCACTATAGAGGACCACTATAGAGGACCACTATAGAGGACCACTGGAGGACCACTATAGAGGACCACTCGAGGACCACTATAGAGGACCACTGGAGGACCACTATAGAGGACCACTAGAGGACCACTATAGAGGACCACTGGAGGACCACTATAGAGGACCACTCGAGGACCACTATAGAGGACCACTAGAGGACCACTATAGAGGACCACTGGACCACTAGAGACCACTCGAGGACCACTATAGAGGACCACTAGAGGACCACTATAGAGGACCACTGGAGGACCACTATAGAGGACCACTCCGAGGACCTATAGAGGACCACTAGAGGACCACTAGAGAACCACTATAGAGAACCACTATGAGGACCACTATAGAGGACCACTATAGAGGACCACTGGAGGACCACTATAGAGGACCATTCGAGGACCACTATAGAGGACCACTATAGAGGACCACTGGAGGACCACTAGAGGACCACTATAGAGAACCACTATAGAGAACCAATGGAGGACCACTATAGAGGACCACTATAGAGGACCACTATAGAGGACCACTGGAGGACCACTATAGAGGACCACTCGAGGACCACTATAGAGGACCACTGGAGGACCACTATAGAGGACCACTGGAGGACCACTATAGAGGACCACTAGAGGACCACTGGAGGACCACTATAGGAGAGCTCTAGAGGACCACTCGAGGACACTAGAGAACCATTAGAGGACACTAGAGAACCACTAAGGGACATGAACGAAGCTGTGTATAAGCAGTGGATTACCCCTGCCTCTTCTGCACTGAACGTCACGGCTTGGCATCCTTCCCTCGACTCAATCCTTTAGAAGGTGTCGTCTCTGCATTCCTGACACACAACCCAGAGGACCTCCCGGTTCCAGATCTTTCCCTCCCCAGACCCCCCTCCAAGTGCAGTTCCTGCAAGATCATCTCTCACGAGAAGTGGACAGTGGACGGTATCGAGACAATCCTGAAGAGAGGGAGCCCCCTCCACCTCCAAGCCCTGCTGCCACATCGAGCCCTACATCTCTACCTACTCCCAGCCCTCCTCCTCCTCCTCCAAGCCCTCCTTCTATTCCTTCCATCCCGGCCGCATCGGACTCAGCCCTTGATCTCCTGCTCCTCTTGTGGTCCTCTATAGTGGTCCTCTTAAAAAAAGTCGGCGAACCTACAGTCTGCCAGTTAATCGGGACGCTGTTTGAAGCAGTGAGTACCCAGCAACAAACGTTTTATGGCGAAAATTAGTCAGCAAAAATCATTGTATTACTTCAACACCTACTACCGAGCTTAGTGAGTGCGATTATAGGCCCGGGGCATTATGACTTCAACACCTACTACCGAGCTTAGTGAGTGCGATTATAGGCCCGGGGCATTATGACTTCAACACCTACTACCGAGCTTAGTGAGTGCGATTATAGGCCCGGGGCATTATGACTTCAACACCTACTACCGAGCTTAGTGAGTGCGATTATAGGCCCGGGGCATTATGACTTCAACACCTACTACCGAGCTTAGTGAGTGATTATAGGCCCGGGGCATTATGACTTCAACACCTACTACGAGCTTAGTGAGTGCGATTATAGGCCGGGGCATTATGACTTCAACACCTACTACCGAGCTTAGTGAGTGCGATTATAGGCCCGGGCATTATGACTTCAACACCTACTACCGAGCTTAGTGAGGTGATTATAGGCCCGGGGCATTATGACTTCAACACCTACTACCGAGCTTAGTGAGTGCGATTATAGGCCCGGGGCATTATGACTTCAACACCTACTACCGAGCTTAGTGAGTGCGATTATAGGCCCTTAGTGGGCATTAGGCCCGGGGCATTATGACTTCAACACCTACTACCGAGCTTAGTGAGTGCGATTATAGGCCCGGGGCATTATGACTTCAACACCTACTACCGAGCTTAGTGAGTGCGATTATAGGCCCGGGGCTACCGAGCATTAGTGAGTGCGATTATAGATTATAGGCCCGGGGCATTATGACTTCAACACCTACTACCGAGCTTAGTGAGTGCGATTATAGGCCCGGGGCATTATGACTTCAACACCTACTACCGAGCTTAGTGAGTGCGATTATAGGCCCGGGGCATTATGACTTCAACACCTACTACCGAGCTTAGTGAGTGCGATTATAGGCCCGGGGCGATTATAGGCCCGGGGCATTATGACTTCAACACCTACTACCGAGCTTAGTGAGTGCGATTATAGGCCGGGGCATTATGACTTCAACACCTACTACCGAGCTTAGTGAGTGCGATTATAGGCCCGGGGCATTATGACTTCAACACCTACTACTAAGCTTAGTGAGTGCGATTATAGGCCCGGGGCATTATGACTTCAACACCTACTACCGAGCTAGTGAGTGCGATTATAGGCCAGGGGCATTATGACTTCAACACCTACTACCGAGCTTAGTGAGTGCGATTATAGGCCCGGGGCATTATGACTTCAACACCTACTACCGAGCTTAGTGAGTGCGATTATAGGCCCGGGGCATTATGACTTCAACACCTACTACCGAGCTTAGTGAGTGCGATTATAGGCCCGGGGCATTGTGACTTCAACAACACTACTACCGAGCTTAGTGAGTGCGATTATAGGCCCGGGGCATTATGACTTCAACACCTACTACCGAGCTTAGTGAGAGTAGATTATAGGCGATTATAGGCCGGGGCATTATGACTTCAACACCTACTACCGAGCTTAGTGAGTGCGATTATATTGACTTCAACACCTACTACCGAGCTTAGTGAGTGCGATTATAGGCCCGGGGCATTATGACTTCAACACCTACTACCGAGCTTAGTGAGTGCGATTATAGGCCCGGGGCATTATGACTTCAACACCTACTACCGAGCTTAGTGAGATTATAGGCCCGGGGCATTATAGGCAACGGGGCATTAGTGATTATCAACACCTACTTACCGAGCTTAGTGAGTGCGATTATAGGCCCGGGGCATTATGACTTCAACACCTACTACCGAGCTTAGTGAGTGCGATTATAGGCCCGGGGCATTATGACTTCAACACCTACTACCGAGCTTAGTGAGTGCGATTATAGGCCCGGGGCATTATGACTTCAACACCTACTACCGAGCTTAGTGAGTGCGATTATAGGCCCGGGGCATTATGACTTCAACACCTACTACCGAGCTTAGTGAGTGCGATTATAGGCCCGGGGCATTATGACTTCAACACCTACTACCGAGCTTAGTGAGTGCGATTATAGGCCCGGGGCATTATGACTTCAACACCTACCGAGCTTAGTGAGCGATTATAGGCCCGGGGCATTATGACTTCAACACCTACTACCGAGCTTAGTGAGTGCGATTATAGGCCCGGCATTATGACTTCAACACCTACTACCGAGCTTAGTGAGTGATTATAGGCCGGGGCATTATGACTTCAACACCTACTACCGAGCTTAGTGAGTGCGATTATAGGCCCGCATTATGTGACTTCAACACCTACTACCGAGCTTAGTGAGTGCGATTATAGGCCCGGGCATTATGACTTCAACACCTACTACCGAGCTTAGTGAGCGATTATAGCCCGGGGCATTATGACTTCAACACCTACTACCGAGCTTAGTGAGTGCGATTATTATAGCCCGGGGCATTATGACTTCAACACCTACTACCGAGCTTAGTGAGTGCGATTATAGGCCGGGGCATTATGACTTCAACACTACTACCGAGCTTAGTGAGTGCGATTATAGGCCCGGGCATTATGACTTCAACACCTACTACCGAGCTTAGTGAGTGCGATTATAGGCCCGGGCATTATGACTTCAACACCTACTACCGAGCTTAGTGAGTGCGATTATAGGCCTGGGGCATTATGACTTCAACACCTACTACTGAGCTTAGTGAGTGCGATTATAGGCCCAGGCATTATGACTTCAACACCTACTACCGAGCTTAGTGAGTGCGATTATAGGCCCGGGGCATTATGACTTCAACACCTACTACCGAGCTTTTGCAGTGAGTGCGATTATAGGCCCTGGGCATTATGACTTCTAATCACCTACTACCGAGCTTAGTGAGTGCGATTATAGGCCCGGGGCATTATGACTTCAACACCTACTACCGAGCTTAGTGAGTGCGATTATAGGCCTGGGGGCATTATGTTGCGTGCGGTAAGCTGCGCGCACGCCAATAGGTGTGTGCGCGCTTGTTAAGCTGCACGCACGACCTAACGGTGTGCACGCGCGCTTTACGGTTTACGGTGGGCGCACAGGCTTTTTAAGCTGCGCGCACGAAATTACTGTGTGTGTGCACGCTTTTTAGGCTGCGCACACGACATTACGGTGTGCGCGCACGCATATTAAGCTGCGAGCACAACCTTAAGGCGTGCACGCTTGCTTTTTCAGTTGCGCGCACAAACTTAGGGTGTGCGCGCACAAACTTAGGGTGTGCGCGCACACCGTTTGGTCGTGCGTGCAGCTTGAAAAGCGCGCACGCACACCATCAGGTCTTGCGCGCAGCTTCAAAAGCGTGCGCGCAAGACCTGATGGTGCGCGATGCCGCCCGCGACCAAGACAACGCTGCGCTGCCCCTTTAATTCGAAACACGACCTTACGGTGGGCGCGCTGGCTTTTTAATCTGCGCGCACGACTTTTCGATATGTGCGCACGCTTTTAAGCTGTGAGCACGACCTTACGGTGGGCGCGCAGGCTTTTTAAGCTGCGCGCACGACCTTACAGTGTGAGTGCACGCTTTTTAAGCTGCGAGCACGAGCTTACGGTGAGCGCGCATGCTTTTTAATCTGCGCGCATGACCTTTCGATATGTGCGCACGCTTTTTAAGCTGTGCGCACTATCTTACGGTGTGCGCACGCATATTTTGAGCAGCGTGCACAACCTTAAGGTATGCGTGCACGCTTTTTAAGCTGAGCGCACGACGTACGGTGTGCGCGCACGCCTTTTAAGCTGTGTGCGCGTAATTTTGAGCTGCGCGCACAACCTTAAGGCGTGCACGCTTGCTTTTTCAGTTGCGCGCACAAACTTAGGGTGTGCGCGCACGCTTTCGAAGCTGCGCGCCAGACCTGACGAGTCGTTGAGACGAGTCGTCGAGACGAGTCGTCGAGACAAGTCAGAGAGTCGTCAAATCAAGTCGTCGAGTTGAGTCGTCGAGTCGAGTCGAGTCGAGTCGAGTCGTCGAGTCGAGTCGAGTCGAGTCGAGTCGAGTCGAGTCGAGTCGAGTCGAGTCGAGTCGAGTCGAGTCGTCAGTCGATCGAGTCGAGTCGTCGAGTCGAGTCGAGTCGTCGAGACGAGTCGTTAAGAGACGAGTCGTCGAGATAAGTCAGAGATCGTCAAATCAAGTCGTCGAGTTGAGTCATCGAGTCGATTTGAGTCGTCGAAAAGCTGGTCGTAGAGTGACTCGAGTTAATTCATGACGTAAAAGTGAAATTTTTAGTTGTCACGTGACTGTACACTTAACAAGAATACGAAAAACCGTTTATGGAAGAGCTGAAGACTTGAGTCTGATTTAACTATTTAAAGAGGGGTTTAAATTTAATGGCCAATATTTAATTTTGGAAGCCCTTATAGTGAAATGGATCAAGATGCAGCTAATTTGGTGAAGTTTAACGGCCTCTTTAAAATTGAAAAAAGCCTTTCAATAGGTGATACGTCACTCAGCAGTCAACCGGAATGAGAGACTTATCGGGCATAGATCAGAGCAGCAACGCCACAAGGGCCCCATGGTAGCGCCAGTGCGCCACGTTGACGCCAGGGCAGTGCCATGGTGTAAGCCACGAGGACGCCACTGCGGCGCCACGACGAAGCCATGAAGACGCCATGGCTTCACAGTGGCACTGCTGACTGCCATGATGTCACCGTGGCGCCCTCGTGGCTTCATCGTTGCCCAGTAGTGGCGTCCTTGTGGCTTCACCATGGCACTGCCCTGGCGTCACCGCGGCACTGCAGTGCCGCCCTCGTGGCGTCGCTGTTCCATGTTTTGATCTATGCCCGAAATATCTGTTAAGTTATCATTTTGACCTTCTAGATGAACTTCGAGATGAATTCGTTGAACTCCGTTGAACTGCGTTGAACTCCGTTGAACTGGAGTCCGCGAGATGAACTTCCTATTTCATATGAATTCAAGGCGAACTGGAATGCATATGAGTTCATATGAATTCATATGCATCTCAGTTCACTAAATTTTGGTGAACTAGTTCATCCGTGTTTAATGAATTCATATGAAGTTCATATGAACTTGGTGGAGTTCATATGAAGTTCATATGAATTCATATGAAGTTCATATGAAGTTCATTCATATAAAAATTTATTGAACTGGTAAACGCATTCATATGAACTCATATGAATTCATATGAATTCATATGAAGTGCGCGGCGACTTCATATGAACTGCAGTTCACCCAGTATATAGCCACAATTATTCCTGCATACTCCCATAATACATAATAACGGATTTTTTAGTGTTTCACATTTCACAGATCTCGGGATCGGAATAAGCTTCAAGACTGCCGAACGATGAAATTGAATTAGCTAGAGGGCCTACTCGTTAAAATATAACAAACTAGGTCACTGTTAACTGGATTTTTTCATGGTCAAAGAGATGCTGCTTGCTTCCTCCTCTATCAGTCACGTGGTCAAAGAGATGCTGCTTGCTTCCTTCATGGTCAAAGAGATGCTGCTTGCTTCCTCCTCTATCAGTCACGTGAACCTTTTTCTGCTCGATCATTGGTTGAGGTAGACTAAGAGTGTCCTATGCTTGGTCATGTGATCTGACTGGGGACATTCAGCAGTCACATGCACCCTGACTCCTGATTGGGATATACAATTTTAACCCGGTATAGTACTAATGTATTTCTCAGCTCTCAATATAAACTTAAGCTTCCATTTTCCAAGTAATCGCAATTATCAGCTTGAAAATGGCACTGGCAAGACTTGCTGATTCTTAAATTATTTGCTATCTGCGTCTATCATTAGATTGGTGGTATCAGAAAATTCCACTATTCAATAAAGATAAGTCTTGCCAATGCCATAGATAGCACAGAATTGACACGGACAACTCAAATCCGCAAACGCGCATAGAAATAGAATTACAATTGCGCGCGCGGAATCAGAGCGCACATAAAGTACTAGCAGGCGGATCACGTGACAGGTCACGTGATGTGACGTCACGAAACAGAAAAACGGCGAGAGGCAAAGGAAGACATTGTTCAATTTCAAAAAAATTGATATCCTCGTGATCAGCTCACTGAGATCTACAATCGAGTCAAAGAGCCTAAAAAACTTTGAAATAAAGGCGCACCCTAAGCTGCGCGCACGAGCTTAGGGTGTGCGCACATGCTTTTTAATCTGCGCGCACGACCTTACGGTGTGCACGCGCTTTTTAAGCTGTGCGCACGACCTTACGGTGTGCACGCGCGCTTTTTAATTTGCGCGCACGACCTTAGGGTGCGCGCGCATGCTTTTGAAGCTGCGCGCACGACCTGACGGTGTTCGTGCGCGCTTTTTAGCTGCGCGCACGTCCTATAGGTGTGCGCGCGCTTGTTAAGCTGCACGCACGACCTAACGGTGTGCGCGCGCGCTTTTAATTTGCGCGCACGAACTCACGGTGGGCGCGCAGGCTTTTTAAGCTGCGCGCACGACCTTACAGTGTGCGTGCACGCTTTTTAAGCTGCGCGCACGAAACTACAGTATGCGCGCGCGCTTTTTAAGCTGCTCGCATGACCTTACGGTGTGCGTGCATGCTTTTTAAGCTGCGCGCACGAAATTACAGTAAGCGCGCACGCTTTTTAGGCTGCGCACACGACATTAAGGTGAGTGCGCATGCTTTTTAAGCTGCGCACACGACCTTACGGTGTGCGCGCACGCATGTTAAGCTGCGCGCACGTCTTTACGTTGTGCACGCATGCTTTTTGAGCTGCACACATGAATTTAAGGTGTGCGCGCACGCTTTTAAGCTGCGCGCACGACGTACGGTGTGCGCGCGCTTGTTAAGCTGCGCGCACGACCTAACGGTATGCGCACGCGCTTTTAATTTACGCGCACGACCTTACGGTGGGAGCGCAGGCTTTTTAAGCCGCGCGCACGAAATTACAGTGTGAGTGCACGCTTTTTAAGCTGTGCACACGACCTGACGGTGTGCGCACCTATATTTTGAGCAGCGCGCACAAGCTTAAGGTATGCGTGCACGCTTTTTAAGCTGCGTGCACGACCTTACGTTGTGCGCGCGTAGTTTTTGAGCTGCGCGCACGACCTTAAGGTATGCGCGCATGCTTTTTAAGCTGCGCGCATTAGCTTACGGTGCGCGCACACGCTTTTTTAGCTGCGCGCACAACCTTAGGGTGTGCGTGCACGCTTTTTGAACTGAGCGCACGACTTTACGAAGTGCGCGCACGACCTTAAGGTGTGCGTGCACGCTTTTTAAACTGCGCGCACAACCTTACGGTGTGCGCGCATGCTTTTTAAGTTGCGCGCACGAAATTACGGTTTGTGCGCACGCTTTTTCAACTGCGCGCACAAGCTTACGATATGCGCGCATGCTTTTGAATCTGCGCTCATGAGCTTGTGGTGCGCGCGCACGCTTTTTAAGCTGCGCGCACGACCTTAGGGTGTGCGTGCACGCTTTTTAAACTGCGCGCACGACTTTACGGTGTGCGTGCGCGCTTTTTAAGCTGCGCGCACAAGCTTACGGTTTGCGAGCATGCTTTATAATCTGCTTACGGTGTGCGCGCGCGCTTTTTAATTTGCGCGCACGACCTTAAGGTGTGCGCGCACGCTTTTAAAGTTGCGCGCACGACCTTAGGGTGTGTGCACATACTTCTGAAGCTGCGCGCACGACCTGACGGTGTGCGTGCGTGCTTTTCAAGCTGTGCGCACGGCCTTACGGTGTGTGCACGCTTGTTAAGCTGCGCGCACGACCAAACGGTGTGCGCGCGATTTTAATTCGCGCGCACGACCGTACAATGGGCGCGCAGGCTTCTTAAGCTGTGCGCACGAACTTACGGTGTGCGCACGCGCCTTTTAATTTGCGCACACGACCTTAGGGTCTGCGCGCAAGCTTTTGAAGCTGCGCGTACGACCTAACCGTATGCGTGCGCGCTTTTTAAGCTGCGCGCACGGCCAATAGGTGTGTGCGCGCTTGTTAAGCTGCACGCACGACCTAACGGTGCACCCCGCGCTTTTTAAATTTTCGCGCCCCGCTAGGTCTCACCATCTTACCATGGTAACAGAGGTTTTATTAACTGCAATCAAATACTCAAATATCTATCAAGTAAGTGCAGAAAGTAATTCAACGCTTCAATTAGAAGTGAGGCAGAAGTTTGATGTTCTCTATCTCACCTTGGTAACAAAGGTTTTATTAAGCTACTGTCAAACACTCAACATTTATCGAGTCAGTGCAACAACGTCAAATTCAAGTTTATCATCAGTTCTGTTTAAGATAATATCTTTCGTGTTGCACTCAATTACCTAATCCGACTCAACTAAATAAGCAAAACAAATCTTAGCTTTAATTTTTCGTCTTAATTTGACACGCGAAGCCGAAACTCGGCTTGGGGGTGAATGATAAGCCAATGAACAGAAGCAAACGCTTTGGGCAACGAACACGAACATGATCACAGCGGAGTGATCCGAGGAAAAGGGACTTTTCACCTTGCGACCGGGTATTTTTGTGCGGGTACAGTTAAATAATCATTTTTTTAATTAGCTCAACAAGGCATTGATCAATATCGCTTCATTTATGTAGGATTCTTCAAATTTATTTATCATAATATCAAAATTCCGTGCCTTAAAAAGTGTAATGCAATGAGGATGGTATAAAAGGTTGATAATAAGATAATACATCAATTGTGAACTGGGATCCTTTATTTTCACAACTCATTCACTGATTACTAGGTTCTATTCATAACAATTAGATGAAAATAATCCAATGCATTATCAGAGTAATTAATGATAATTATTAAACATTATTGAGTATGAGCATTTATTTACTATGATTGCAACATTTTTTACTAACTTTTGCATCACAATAATATTTTCTACAAACGCAACACTCAAAACTGATCCGTTCGTGTTATTTTTAAGCCACGCATATAAAGATAGGCGGTAAACATCAAAGATTTCCCGTTTTGAGCTATGAAAATGATGTTATCTCAACCGAGTATCTATTTTTCACGCACGTAAGATTCTGTAGCTGTCTTTCAACACGCGTTTTAAACGAGTTACCAACTGAAAAACTTGTTCACACTTACTATTTCATACCGTTGTTTCACTTAACAAGTGTACGGATTTGTCACGCTCTGATTAGCTGATTAGTTCTTTAGTTGTGTTTCCCAGCGTTTGTACACGTAGTTCGTACATTGTTTAAGAATTCAAATATGCTAAACCTTAAGTCTCATGTCATGAGAAAATCGTTCTATAATGAATTTACTTCAAAAACAATTGATAAAATGGTAATGACATATGATAATCAAGTAAAGGAATACGACACTTTAGAACAACTGGCATTAGAATTGTTCGCCAAAAATTAGAATTTTTGACGATAATTGATCAAGGGTAGGTCATTGCATTTGTATTGCTTTCTCTATCTGAACAGTGGCATTATAGGTAATAATTTAACATGATCTGTCGATATATTATTATATTATTGACACTTTGCTAATAACATATCTAATTTATTGACAGATAAGTCAGATTATTACCTATATGATACCCCCAAACCTTACAATAAACCCTTTATTCACATTATTTCTTCTAGCAGTACGATGAACTCTTCCAACGCAACCTTCTTAAACAACACAACCTTCTTAACCAACGCAACCTACTTAATCAACGGCACCAACTCAACGAACGCAACCAACTCAACGGGGGGTTTGGACCAGTTCAAGGTGATAGCCAGCAGCAGCGTGGCCCTGTTAGGAATCCTCCTGAACAGCCTGTCGCTCAGCTACTACATCATGGCGTTACGCTGCCAGAGAAAGAAGGGCCTCACTCGGCTCGTCATGCTCCTCAACATATTCGATCTGGCTGTGTGCTTGACAGCAGCACTGGTTCAGGTGTTTTTCCAGAGTTACCGGGCACGCCTAAACATCCCGGGTGTCGATGTGTCGGACGCCCTGGTTAAACGCCTTTTCTTTATGACGCAATTGATGGCAACGCTGTATAGAGTGTCTTCAATGACCACAGGAATTGTTACCAGTATTCTCAGTGTCACTCGGGCACTTTCATTATTTCGACCGTTCAAACGCCTCAAAATGAAAGCAGTTGTAGCAATCCTGGCATTTTCCATCACATTCTTTACAATTCCTAACATAACGTATTTGGTGATATTATACGTGGCAATCGAGTTGCAGGATATTATAGTGAAAATTTCTCACGTGACTTTGAAGCTGGAACTCACATTAATGCTCATTATTGTGATATTTGTTGCGACCATAAACATTCTAACAGTCGAGAAGATGTGCCGTAAAGTCCGGTACCCTTGTCTTGCGAGCAGATGCGAGGACAAAACCAAGGACACAGATTTCATCCACGCTACAGTTACAGTCACAATCCTCTCGGGTATTTTCTGTTTCTTTAACGGGCTTTATTTAGCCAGCCTTTTCGGGCCGTGTGTCGTTAGTAAACTCGAAGTCACAGTGTGTGAACCCATCACCATTACCCAGTGGCTTGGTACGTGGCAAGCTATTCCGTACAACTCCGTCCTCAACCCCCTGGTGTACTTCGCGAGGAGTGAAGCCATGAGGAGCTACCTCAAGTTCAGACTGGTTACCTGGTTCGGGTGCTGTGTCCCAGCCTCAGTAGACCTGCAGAGAAACGCAAGCTTCCACAGGATGAGCAGGTAAGAAAGAGACCACTTAGCGATGTTAAGTTGGCGGCGTAGGAGAACCTTGCAATCGGCGCTGATCAGCACTGATCGGTGGTGATCGGCGCCAATTGCTAGGTGCTCATATGCCAAGTTTCCAAGTCAATTGGTGCACTAAGTCATGTTGGCCGGTTATGGCACGTTATCAAACGCTCTCAACTTACCAGGGGCAGCGACCGGAGCATCATAAACGTGAAACTTTCAGAACTTTTACTGTAAAGGAGACACTCTGTGTAGTGTGTACTGCACGTTTCATGTTACTATAGGTGTTTCGGTGACTGTCCCAGGTAAGGAGAAAGTTTTTGATCCCATGACATTGCCGTCCAATACGTATTGAGCCGAGATTAGAGCCTCTGATCTTCCTCAATCTGCTTTTTTGGAATAAACAAAGCCCCCCCCAAAGAAGCAATTAGTGTTGAATTACTAGGGGCTTAACGATTTGGACAATTATTAATCTTTTTGGAATAAACTACACAAAGAAGCAATTAGTGTTGAATCACTATATCTCTTAACGATTGTGGACATTTATTAATCAACTTGCCTATACTAGACCAACTGACACAATCTTATTGGTATTTTACTGGCAGAGATTATTAATTGTTTTATTTTAAGCAATGAAAATTGATCTATTATTTTTATTTAGGTACCACAAATCTCGCTCCGCTCTCAGTAATACTAAGATCAAAACTCAGTGCACCAGCTCAGAGGTTGTGTTACGGTCGCCGTTGATGCTGTCGCACCGAGAAAGCAGACAACTGGTCCGGATGAGGACAGTCAGAACCAACCTGTCACTTAGGAATGGTGGGCTGGAGAATAGCACTAGCACGGTGAAGAGCGAGCCAGTGTAATGCCCTTGTATTGTGGGAGAAGTGGATGGTAAAACGCTACCAATTTACTGCATCACGCTGTGATGATGAGGTCATAGAATTACTCCATTACGCTGTGTTGATGATGTCATCATTTTACTGCATTGCGCTATGCTGATGATGCCTATTTCTCATGCAGACATATTACTTTGCCTAGAAGGTTTAAAGTATAACTCTGTTGTTTTGCATCCATTCAACTAATTCTAAACCCTGTTGTAAAGCTAAAATATTTCCTGTTTGAAGCTTTAAGATTGTGAAGCTTAAAGATTGTGAAGCTTTAAGATTGTGAAGCTTTAAGATTGTGAAGCTTTAAGATTGTGAAGCTTTAAGATTGTGAAGCTTTAAGATTGTGAAGCTTTGAGATTGTGAAGCTTTAAGATTGTGACGAATATAGCTGATGGCTTTTGGATTGAGATTTATTTCCAATATACAACGAAAATAAATCAACGCAAACTTTCAAATTAAATGGAACGGTTTGTTGATTTTTAACTTGGCACCGGAAGTAAAATCTGGCAAGCTAAAGATTATGAACTGAAAGATAAATTATTTTGACAATAACTTATGAATGTATTTTTTAATTTCTCCTATCTTTAATGAGCGTAGTTTTTATGATTCACAAGGAAACATCGATTATTGAAATCATCAAATCAAGTATTGGACGCCGAAATCAGGAAAGCAGCTGGCCACACTGGTTTGGACATCAGATCTCGCACCAAGTAGGTGAATTATTTGACTACATATTGGACAAGGATGTGCAAAGGGTGGGTTGAGAATGAACCCACCGGAGAATGGACCCGCGCCTCTACCCTTTTACCGTTACCCTAATGCTCGAATGACCCCACTGAACCCTCTGGAGGGTCCATTCTCCGGAGGGCCCATTCGACCCTCTCACCGGTGTTAAAATCATCATAACGAGATATCTAAACCACGCAATACACATATATCAATGCACCAGGGATTTACTCTCGTTAAATCGACATGAGGATATATAGTAAACACAATAAAACTAATATCACACAACAAAATACGTGGGGAGCAGTAGCCGCTTCACAGAGATTGCCCTAACTCAAATACACACACTCCCTATCTCCTCTCTCCCCCTCGCACCCAAAGCTATAAACGGTGGATGCAATTATGTCATTTCCTCGGGCCCCTATGATCGCGTGTGCAGCGGTTTTTTAAATCCCTACAAAAGAACTTTCTGTACCTTGAACTAATATCACAAGATGTATACATAATGTGAAGTTAGGAGCAAAGAAGTGTCGAGCTGTTTCCACCTCAGAGAGAGTATAACAAGTCAAAATGTGGCGGGATATCTGTATTCCAATTGCTTAATAGAGTACTTATATTATGGGATAATAAGGAGCTCATTCAGCAAAACAACAGCTGAGAAGATGTGGTCTATTAAATGCCGTGCACAGGTCAGTAGGTAGGTACGCAAATCTTGGAAATATAGACATGCTATTTACTTATCTACTATTCGACAATGTGCAAACCGATATAGGTGAAGTAGAATTCCGCAGACCAGTGAAAGCATGAAATGGTATGCGAAGTTTTTCTCGAAGGTACGTCAGCAGTCTTCGCCATTTGAAATTTGCCGGTTGATTCGTCCCATGATATGCCATAAAGTGCCATAACTTTTGAACAGTTCGAACGAGTGAGATGGTACAAAATTTCAAAATCGATGGTGGTATTCTCAGAATATCAGAATAGAACCCGTGCGTAGGAGTAGATAGGGTAAATATTATTGCATATCATGCGACGAAACAACCGGGACAAGTCAAATCAGTGACGTTTAGCTCTGATAAGAAGGGGTAAAGATGAATACTTGACAGGACGATTGTCAAACCTACAACCTGTTATTAATCACAATAATTCTAGGAACCTACACTCCTATAAGTTTAAACAAGGGGGCGTTTGATTACCCACTGCTTCAGCGCAAATAATGGAGTGTTAATGAATGGCTTAGTTGGCAATAACTCAACAAGATCATGGATGTCTAGGTACCTACTATAAAGTTCAGTATTTCAAGCTTTCTAGTTGGATTTCGAGACTTGGATTTATTGGAAAATTAATCAATTTTCGAACAATAGAGTAGATATAAGAATTACAGAGTCCATGCTGCAGCAAAATAGTTTGCGGACTCGTTCACCTTTACTCTACAAAGTACAGTCAAGTACAACCGAGTGCCATGGAACACCGGCTACTTCTATTTGGGTCCGTCAACAAAATGCTCCAGCCTCCGATGGAACCTTCGGTTAATTCTATTTGATTAAGAGATTAGTACACAGTGGGATAAATCAATCAAACGAGGATGTCCTGTCAAATAAATAGGTAATGAAGAGTTGACAAATAAATATACACGGAAATGTACATCAATGTACGCACGGCACAAATCAAACGCAATGTATTCCCTTGACACGGGAAATGCGGGAGCGCGCAGCGCGCCAGCACTTTGCAAATCGTCACATTCAGAATCACGTGACTGTTTTCGCGCGATCTGATTGGACGGCTGAGTCTGTACCTGCCGCCAAAATCATCTTACGTAGCGCGCGCGGGCTCATTTATACGTTGCTCGCTTGTGGTTTGCTCTGGAATGTACTCACTCGAGTGTAACGTACCCATCTACGTGTAGTGTGAACCTACTGTATAGTAAACCTATTTACGGCAAGACCACAAGAATCAATCAAATATCAATTCAATCTTTGGAGTTGTCAATTCACATGTACACATAACGAATTACTTTTATCGCTCGTAAAGTCGTAATAACTTATTCACCTTAACTTATTTACCTACTACAACAGTTTGATTCAAGACTTTCCAATAACATATTATCCTTGAAGAAATTCCTCTTGTTATAGCTCAATCATTCGTCAATGCTATAGTCCCTTCATCGTTAATCGTTATCAAGCTATTAACTTAATAAGATATTACATTACTTTATTATTGAATAGTAGAATAGCGATGAATGTTACACACCGTCCACCGATTTGTCACCCGTAGGTAATTTGGATTTGATTTTCTTATTAAAAACCCCCTGACGTAGATATACTGTTCCTATCTTTATTCAATTATGGATGCTGATGAGGAGACTAGAGAGAATGGGCATCCCGTTATGGATTGATGGGCCTGTCTTTAATTTTATTTCGCTCAGGAGATTATTATCATCGAATAGTGGTTGCAATGAAGGATTTACTGATCATGCTAGTTTGATCATTTGAATGTACGTCATCTGAAACCTACTTTTTCTTTCTTTATCTTCTTTTACAAAATTTGAACCAGACGATTACTGATGTACGTTTGTGCAACTCCTCATCCCATGACATGTAGACATTTACCAAACCTGGGGATGAGTAGCTCAAACAAAGTCTGAGCTCCAAAATTACGAAATCAACGATTTAAAGATTCAAGTTTGGAAAAATCATCCTTTACAATTGTGGTGTAGTTTTCCCGATTTGATTGAATCGCACCACTCTCAGCACATACCACTTCACTTTTAGTGAATTTTCATCGGCAGAGTCCGTTTTCTTAATTTGCATGTTTTGTCACTTGTTCCTCTCAAGTTGTGGGATTGATCTTGATCAAAATTGCTCTCGCATTTTGTCACATTCGTCGACGGGAAAAGAATTTCCTTCGCTTTGAATTTTAATCGAAAGATGTACTTCTCCTTACTCAAAAGTCTAACAAAATGTGAGTACCTCCCTTAGTACCAATTTATTCGATTTCATTTTCAATTAATGATTAATCCTTTACTTTTATCCCCCCTCAAGACACATTTTAAGACATTTGAAATCAAGCATCTCATTAAAACAACTCAGTTCATGTATCTGCTTTTCATCTCCATAGGAGTACCATTTAAATTGTAAAATACAATAAATTGAAAACTAAATTGTGAATGGTTCACTTTTTAACTATCGTCCTCGCTTCTTCTTTTCCTTGACGAGTCTTTGGAAATCCATAAAACCTTTAACTGGACCGTCCTCAAATAAACTAGATTATGACAGGATATCTACTTCACGGCGTATTTACTTCGTCAGGTCAGTTTAGAGTCTAATCTTCCTTCTGAAAAGTTAAATTATCTTCAAGTTCAAAATTACAGAAATTTAATCTCTAAAATGAACTTTGGTTTATATTAGGCTAACATTGTAAAAAGGAATTTAAATTTCTTCATTTTTTTTATATCCCTGGTGATCAAACCTCCAGTATATTGAAGCGGGCGTTGACGCCAGTATGTGTTTCTTTGGGATTCCTGGGTTCCTTGTCCTCGTTGATACCTAGAAAAATTAATCATAATATTCATGGATTTTTATAAATTTCTTCTGAAATGATTATGTTACTACTGATGCAAACTCACATTGTTGCCCATGAGAGATGGTAATTATTAGAATAAATCTGTTTCTTTATACCCTCCTTTCAAAGCTACACTAAACTGAGCTCATTATTCCTCACCTATGTGTCTGCCTGGGAAGTTGACTGACTGGAACGTCACCGTACCGTTCTTGTGAACTCGGGGCTTGAAGGCACAGAATCTTCCACCTGATCCCTGCGAATATTCCATGGTCATCAAACATCACTTGACACCAAATTTTCTTGACACCCGATTCGACTTGACATCAATTTGACTTGACACAACTTTAACTTGATACCAGATTTACTTGACACCAGTTTGACTGGACACCAGAAATTCTTGACACCAGATTAACTTGACACCAGATTAACTTGACACCAGATTGACTTGACACCAGATTGACTTGATACCAATTTTATTTGACACCAGATCGACTTGACATCAATTTGACTTGACACCAATTTGACTTGACACCAGTTTGACTTGACTCCAAACTTACCTGACACCTCACACCAATTTGACTTTACACCAGTTTGACTTGATACCAGTTTGACTGGACACCAAACTTACTTGACACCAGATTGACTTGACACCAGATTGACTTGACACCAATTTGACTTGACACCAATTTGAATCTTGACACCAGTTTGACTTGATGCCAGAATGACTTGACACCAGTTTGATTTGGCACCGATATGCAATGAAGTCTGTACCACCAGTTTCCAGTAATCCTGAACTAACAATAAATCCTCTACAAACACTCACTGTTGTCAGCCCACATTTCCTGATGGCAAGGTATCTGTCTGGTTTCTTCTCGTTTCTCAGCTTCACTGTGCCGTCTGCATGATTCATCACCACGGTGAAAGTAGCCCAGTCTCCTCTACCACCTGAGCAAGGGGTCGGTGAATTGATTGATATCTTGCTCATGACAGACAAGGTGAGAAGGTTTCGCATTCGTTTCAATCTTCCAATTCTGAGCTCAATTTCGGATGACCATAACGGCATAACAGATTTTTATAGCTTTATAGTCAAACTTTAATTCAGTCTCGGATTTTGATTTAGAATGGTAGGGAACTCTTGAAGTTTGCGATTATCAGAAAACATTATAAAATGTGTCTTCTTTGGAAACTTACCTTTCCCGTTGACATCGTTGTCGTCTGTAATCCTAACGTTACCACCGTGTTGACTCTCAAGGTGGATCTTAGCACCGTGCACCAGCTTGCTGGTTCGAACTGAAGTGATCAAGTCATTATTCATTGACTTCCACTCCTGGAGGAAAGTCATTGCACTTACAATCACAGACTCCACCACCCAAGGCGTTTATCAGCAGTCAACCAACACCTATTCCCAAAGGTGCAGACCCGTGATCAACGTCTAGAGGATCCGACTCAGCGACTGTACACCCTGAAGTCAATCCTTTGCCCATTGTGATCGTATAGCGGATATTGAATAAATAAGATTGAACCAGCGTGTGTTCAATGTACATTGCCCTCATTCCCATGTGGTCACGCACTTTCGTCAAGTCGTAGCGTGAAAAGTTGGTAACTACCCGTGACTGTGCCATTAACCATAGGTTACCAACTAATCATGGTAATGGTAACAACTAACCATGGTAACCACTAACTAAAAAAGGTAACCATCGTAACTCTACTCACGGGTAACATAAGAGAAGTTGGAGGTGGTGTGTTCTCCCCCACCGTAGGGGTACCAGCAAGTTCCGTCCCTGGCTTTACCGGGGATATCACCCTGTTCCTCAGTGTGTGCCAGCACCATGTAGTAACACCCGTCTTCCTGGCTGCCAATGAGGAGAGGGGGGAGAAACAACGGAGTTCAAATGTAGAAGGAAATGGGAAAGAAGCTGAAGTTTTGCTGAAAAAACTTTGAGATATATCTCCAGATATTCAGCTGGGACCGGCCAGTTTGCCAGAGTTTCAGAGGATCCCGTCGAAAATAGGAATATTTCTATTTGCTTGCTGTTAGTACAAATCAATTTGAAGTGACTGCCAGTTATGCGCATTTCATATCAAGAGTTGAAAGAGCTGAGATACGTTTTCAGCTTATTCAGCAGGTACGCATCTCTCTTTTAAGCTTTTAGTTGGTATCGCTAATGGTCGGCCGATTTCATTGTTTTTACACAAACTGCGTCTGCCGTGCGATTTCCTTTCCGTTAAATATGGTCGCCAGTCAGTGTGTTCGCCGCGCCTACCCAAGTCATTTTCTCGCCGGCAGATATAGCACAGTCATACGTTGATGACGTCATCGCCTGACATATATTAACGTCTTCCTGGCTGCCAATAAGGAGGGCTGATTCGGGAGGGTCGTGATCCTCCTTGTTCTCCACCAGTTTCACCTTCTGTCCGTTGCTGGACAGCCACTCGAACTCCCCTGTCGTGTGCTCTTCCCCTCCGTATGGGTACCAGCAGTCCCCGCCACTTGCTAGCGCTTTACCTGGTGAATTAAGGGATGTTACTCATACTGTTAGCAGTACCTGCCACTCGCTAGCGCTTTGCCTGAGGAACACAGGTATAATTCTTATTATGCCTTGCTCAAAAACCAAAGCCCTAGTTTTTGCACATTTAGTGCACGGCACAAGTGCAAAACCAGTTGCTTCCTGACACCCCTGAGGGCTAATTATACGAGGGATAACGCCGTGACTGTGCTTGGAGTTTGACAGGATGCAGAAGTAGTAATCTTTCTCCGTGTCGATAAGAGGTACGACGTACGTACGATACGCACCTCTCAAAGGCTGTGCGGTACTTACTTTTATTCGGTTATGGGGGCCGTGTGTACTTCTCATTGTATGTGCTAACTAACCCATGATATCCCATATGATATCCACTTAATGGCTATTTGTACCTGGGATGACGCCGTGTTCGGAGTGAGACAGGATGCAGAAGTAATCCTCCTCTGTGTCAGTCTGTCTCCCTAACCGGAACTCATCGTCCGGTCTCCTCGGACACTCCTTATGGAACCCCAACCCGCAGTCTTCTCTGTTCATGTCAGGGAGAGCTCTAGTGGAGTGGCGGAGTTAGGAGATGCTTCTTCTTTTGAATGGGGGATCTGCAACAGATCCAGCTGAATCTCTCAAAGATCCAGCTGGATCTTTGAGAGATTCAGCTGGATCTGTGACAGATCCAACCTGCCCCCAGGTGCAGGAGGCACTGTCCGTCTGTCCCATATTTCTTAGAAAACAAATAACTGGAGACCAAGTCAAATTGAAGAAATGGCCTACTCTAAAACTCAAACAATCCGTGTGTAACCAACGAAACAAATTATATTGAAAGGAGCATTCATAGACATAAAAGGTCTGACGGTCACATATTAGGCTATATAAGCATGTGATCCACACCGGCCTCAATTCTTTAATTTACAAAATGATGAATAACGGAATATTGCATGATAATGTACAATGTGCGTTATGAATACCTAGAAGTCGTTACAAGATGGACAAATGACCTACTACTTAAAGAGCTCAAGAGTTTGAAACTCTCCGGAATGGAGATAATATTTGAATGTAGAAACTATAGAATTATTAAATTTTGAATGGAGCTGGAGAGTTTAAATAACAAGAATAAAAATGGTTAAGATGCAAGGCAGCTGAAGCAAAAGCAGACTTAGATTTTGAATATTTAAAAGTGTGATATCCTAATAATGAAAAAATGTAGCCTAGTGACGAAAGGAAAGCGCAATTTGTTCTCGGCATTTTTATTAGTACTATTAGAGAACGCTAAGCTCACGGTTTGGTGCCCCAAAGCGCCTTATTTCTTTCGAGATCCGTGCTATAAAAAAGCAGAATACCTCTGACCTCAGGAATTTTCTTATGGGGATTTTTGGAGAGAAAAGTCCATAATTTCGCCCAAACAAAATTTTGCCCACGATAAGATCTGTCCCTTCATTAATCTCAAATCTGCATCATGTGCCTCAATTTTGGGTGCCACTATTGGGCTTTCGGGAATTTTTGGGGCCAACGATTCCACTAATTCACCAAGCCGAAACTTCGAACACTGCAATGATTGTTCTCGTAAGGTAATAAGGTATGCAAAAGAAAGAAGCAAACGATAAACATGTAGGTAAATGTAAAGTGATTGAATACATGCGCTGACCAGCTCTGACCAGCTGTTGTCGAGCCGCTCCCCATCGGGAAGTGTCATTGTACACATGCCTAATCTGCCCACACGAGAAATAGGCGGTAGAGATGAAGACGTCATTATCATCATGCAGTGTAGTAAGTTGATGACGTTGATCCACCTATTTTCGAACATGCGGTTAACATTTCTCATGGCTACTGGTGATACGGACGGTATGATGTTATGAGCATATTATCATGACTAATGTTGATTAAATGGAGTAATAATCGGTAATGATTTGACTTCGTGCTTTTTTGATAAATCGTCTATTTTTTCCATGAAGAGCTTGACAACTATCAATTTGCCTTCTTTAATCTTTTGGAAAGGCCTTTTAGTTTTTTTGATCTTTTCTCTACTTTTCATTCGTTCATGGCACACGTTGACATCGAATGTCTGTAGATCATTTGCCTCATGCAATTCCAACATCAGCTGTTCAAAAGTCAAATTAAGTTGACTGGCCAATAGCTCAGTCTCTGCTGACGTGGTGAATTGAATGAACAAACGTTCAATAATTAATAAACAAAAAACATTTTCTCATCGAAACCTTTTGTATTTAAACAGCACCAGCCGATCTAATCAAGCGCCTACCCTGGCCCTTACAGCTATCTATGCTGACACCAGTCTGTAGTTGCGCTATAGTTTCTATTGACAATGACACCAGTTTTCATTGATACCAGTCTATCTCTCACCAGCTGCTGTCTTTACCGGTATTACTTTGTACCAGTATATAGTTTATACCAGTTTTTCTGTGGAATACCGCTGATGCAACTACAAATTTACATCATTGACATCACTTAAGACGCTCACTGAAAAAGGAATGAAAGGACCATACAATTTCCCCAAATCTAGCGTTCCAGCGGATCTTTTTTCGAATAATATGCAACTCATTTTGCTGTTTATCCTCTCTATGCTTTATGCACATGTTTATTGTGCTTGTTTATTGGTGGTCCAACTCATTACTCATCGACTTCATAGTTATCTCGAGTCTCAGAGTTCTCCTGAGTTCATTCATTTATTATTACTTCAATATTTCTATACAGCAAAGCGGTAAAATAACTGGTACCTAACTACGGTTCTTTTTGTTGGTCAGTTTTTTACTCGCGCCCATACTATCAGTGCTTTGAATAATGAATAACTGTTGAAGTTTTTAGTTTAGAACTTAGAAGATTGGGACCAGCGAGCAAGCTGAAAACGTTTAATGATACGAGAAGGTTTGAAAAACAAGGGCTTTCGAATAGCATGTTCTATTCGTTAAGGTCAAATGAACCTGTTGCTAGTTTAGATTAAGAAATTGTTCAAGAATACGGATGAATTTGGAATTCGGAACCAAGCATCAACTAATGGTTCAAAAGATATCAATGCACAACATTGTTTATTAGCTTATTTAATATTTATGTTTGGAGTATTATTATAAATCAATATCGATCAGCTCATGCTGATTTCAATAGCTCCTTCACAACTGGAGGAGCTAGAGAAACGTAACATGCAGTGGAGATTATGAAAATCTGGTGTGCAGCGCCTGCACCAGATCTCTGACTCCCTAAGAAGCTATGAAGGCGACGGTTGGTCAGCCAAGTTAAAAGCCCCTTTTGTCAGTTTATATATGGAAGCGTGTTTTTAACTTTTACGTGACTTTTTCTTTAAAACATCAATGGCTTGACTGGACTACTAACGTCTATATTTATTCATCTAACCATTAAGATTATCCATTTAATATTCACTACAAAACTAAAAGTAACATGACATCATAGTCTTCTTGAAGAACATTGCGGTTATCGTGAGCACTTTAGCACTATACGTGTTCAATATACCAGGTGTTAATGGCACATGACTAGTAGGAGGCGGTGTGACGTCATCAATTCACTATTCTACGGTATAATAATGACGTCGTTCTACACTGACTCTTGAATTTATGTGAGTTCTATAGAACTAGAATAATATGTTTTGTATGGAGAATGGAATTTCCTTATTTCTTATTTGCCGTCTACCGAAACCTTAGTAATGCGGAAAAGATAGTACCTGTTTATCCTTTTTAAAGTTTTTAGCAGTTCAAATACTATCTCACTGTTATACTATGACGGCCTGGAGGCTACAAAAATAAATAATTTCGGCCTTTTCCGGAGTCAACGTACATTTGTTCATAACTAGGTGTAGATTTAATTTCCTCCGCCATTCATCTTTATTCTGCAACTTCATTGATTAATTATTCCTGATTACTGAATTCACCCCTGAAGAGGTGTGACTGTGTCGTGTGATCCTCATAACATAACCTGCTCGGATCATGTGATGCAGGGACACCCCGGTAGTGTAACTACCGCATCACGCCGCCCCGGTACTCACACTACCGGTGTTGTGTTGGCAACCTGCCCGCCCCGCAATTCCTGTGTGCACTCTTTCAGTTACTATGATCAATATAATTGTAAATTGTTACGCTTCTTTCGCTCTTTGTTTTGTTAACGTTCACTATATAAACTGGTTAAGTTTCAGCTGCGTGTAAACATTATATCAGTGATTTGAGTTTCATGTGTATTGTGCACCTCATTGCGCAGAAATAAGAAAACAAAGCTTTTTCTTACATCTTATTACTTTATTAATTAGTTAGTTTATTGAGAGGTTGAATTGCTGAAAATGAACTACGATGGTTGGTATAGTCGTTTCTTTGTTCTCACATTCTATGGCTCTTATTGCTTCATTGGTTCATTGTGGTTTTGATTGTTTTCATTTGTTCATTCTCTATTCGTGATAAGAAAACCATATTACACAGCATAGTTGTAGTACTGCTCCATTTCATTGGGAACTCTAGGACATTCAAATGACTAATCCAACCACTAAGACATTTCACTTACCTCAGCAAACGCCTGTTACTGTGTCAAATGCCTGCTGATTGTATACTTTCGTGTGTAGTTTTATGGGTTCCAGACTCTGGTGACAGTGTATTAGGTACCTACCTGCTGTATTGCCTTATCAGTTCAATAAAATAACAACAGAATAACCATAGAACCGTACCTTACTACCTTAAACTACACCTTGGTAGTTCGTATGACGTGTGTGTACTTCGTTTACTGACGTTTTCTGCTGAGGTGCCTTCCCAATACATCTGTAAAGGGATCATTAAAGTAGGTATGGTGACGTTTCCATCGCAAGTAGGTTCAATTAATTCTCGAGAGACCGACACTTTGCCTCAATCAATCCGGTAAGGAAGCTGGAAGCTATTATTTTAATATTGATCCGTCAAATTGAGCCTTTCCTTTCGAGCTTCTGGGCTGGCCAATGAAATACTGAAATTGAGGTAGGTACCTACTACAGTAGGAATCACGGATCCTGTAATTCCATGATCCACGAATAGGAAATTTGATCTGATTGTAATCCTACACATTTTCCCAGATAAATATTTTGGTTAGGGTTCCACAAGGTGACAGAATTTGCAGAGATAATTTCCTTATTTTCTCAACCTTCCATTCCAATGCTTTAGTCTTGCAAAACATTATTATGACAATTATTATGCTGGGGGTTGCGAAAAGCTGAATCTCATGACACCGTTATTATAGCTTTAATTTCTTGTATTTTTTATTTTTAAAAGTTGATTGATTTTTCCTTTCAATCTACAGTTGGAACTGTTGTTTTTGAATTACACCGAATTTACAAATCCGTGAACCGTTTTTTATTCCTTCCCTTTGTTAACTTTTAGGTACACTTGTACCTTTTTAATGTTTTAAGTTCTCAAGTGTGTGACCAACCGGGTACCAAGTTCCTGCAAGGCCTTTGTCACTTAATTAAAGGCTGAGGAGCTCTCAACAATAAGTCATAAGAACCAGGCAGTAGGCGGATAACTAAGTAGATAAGTAGATAGTAATAATAGCTCTTGATCATAAGTCAACATTAAAACCAGTGTCCAGTTCAAAAGAAAAATGTTTAAACATGTAGGTACATCATACTTAGCTAACAATAGCTATGACATCAGGTGATGCTGATGCCTTTTATCACTTCTTTTTTTTACTTTTTACTTTTTAGCTTTTTGGATGTTCCAATGTAGGTACCCTAGGAGCTTGATAAAGTTCTTAGTACACAAATTACAGTTGCTAAGTACATTGTTTATCTTCAAACAATGTACATCATCACAACTGCGCTTTACCATATGGCTCAAATAAAGCCGCTATTCTAATCACGAGGGTCTCGACTGTCTTTCAGTCTTGACTTAGAAGACTAAACCTTCTTTGTTGTTTCTATTACTGTATTTACTCCATTATACCATTTACCCTTTAAGACTTATGAACGTGTCATTAAGTGACCCCCTCTAGTCTTGTGACCTCATCTCTACCTACTTACCTATACTTCTGATAGATCCCTGACTCTGATCCGTTATCTTAATACTTTAACTAGCTTACTACTTTATTGCTAGGTCCATTATTCTGTAGTACCTATAGTGGGTGCTTTCCTTATCGTTTTATTGACTCTATTAGCTTATTAGGTATACCATTCTATTATAGACTATAGTTCTTATTGTTGCTTTGAAATAATGATCAGCTACCAGTGAAACTTTGCAGCTATGAGCGAAAACACTCTATTTTAGTAATTCAACCGTTTTCCATAACTTCGCCTGTTGGAGCCTAAGAGTAGCGTATGGGATCGTTTATATATTGGGTATTTATCCAAAAAATATTGCAATTATTCAGATTTGTTTTTTCGTGTGCCAAGTAATTTCAGGAAAATTATCATGGAAGAACCCTATTCTTTCGAATTCTTTCTTATGCTTTCATGAAAATATGCAATTTGGTGTCCTCAATTCACCACTCTTAACCCTGATAATGATGTCACTCTCACCCGCCTATTCTCGAATGTGCCACTTTATTCCTTTCCAAAGGACAACGGTTCCTGTACGAGGGCCACCCAGGAATGTGTATATATTGTGCTGTGTAGTGTATGATATTGATATGTGTGATGGTTACAGTTACTGGACACTTGGCGACGAGCCAATATTATTCCAATATTCCAGCAGTTTGTGCTGCGGTTGATTAGCTTCAGGGTGTTCCTCCTTGTAACTTGCAGGGTGGTTCCTGTCGCGAATTTAATGATTAAAGTTACCTTAGTACACTTAAGAACGGCGTCACTTAATTAGTGCGGTTTGGGAAAAACCGCACTAATTAAGTGTACAGTAATTAAGTGCACATGAAATAGTGAACAATTTCGTGAATTTTGCGTTTTCGAATTCGTTTTTTTATACATATTTCGGTTCTCAATTTCCATATCGATTATCGTTTTCGATCTCAAGTCATAAAAACCGCACTAATAAAGTGCGCCGATCTTAAAGTGCGCGCCAATTACGTGATGCCGTTCTTAGGTGTACTAAGGTAATGCTAGATTTATTCAGTTGTGAAATCATTGATCGAATATTAGAATATTGAGCCTTATCCTCTTATCCTATAATACTCCAACATTTACTCCAATATTTGGCTTAGTGAATAGTGATGAGTTCAAAGTTTGAACTTGAGTTGAAACTTGAGTTGAAATTTGTGTGCTTCGACTTTAGGTCCCAGTCTTCTGTCAGCAAGCGTTGCATAATGGACTTCTTAAGTCTGATTTTACGTGGTTGGTACTTATGTCGTTTACGGTTTGACATCATCAATCGATCTATGACCACTTTAATCCACAATTATGATGTCACTCACTCTAGACCGTTTTAAATTCTCTGATCATTTAGTCAGTGTATCTGAGTATCTTTGTTATTTATGCTGGTATACTGTGAACCTTAGCAGTGATATGTTTTGATTTTTATCATCGTGTGATGTTCAAAGTTTTAACAAAACGGATAAATTTAGCATCGCACAACCCATGAACCACTCTTCGTGCGTTGTTTGATTGTAACCTATTTTTAGTTCTCACCAATACCGACAAGCACAGAAATAAACCGATAGGCGATTAAATATGTTCATAAAATAAATTTACGTAATAAATACTAACTCGTGATTCTTATTATCGAGAAATTCGTTCCCAAAATTTTCAAATCTCTGTCGAATATTTCTAAGGAATTAGATGAAAAATTGACTCGCCAAATTTGAAGTTTGATTAGATCCTACAAAAATTTTCAATATTTTATACCGGCAATTGCGTATCTCGGAAGTTGAATATTAAAAATAATCCATACTAATATCTCAAAAACCTTTCAATAATAGGAATTCACTTAAAATTTAGAAAAGGAACTGTCAGTTCAAGTCCCTTTGAAAATCAAATAACCAGTAATTCCTAATCTTGATTAAATTTTCGTACTCAAATTATTAATCACCATCGCTGCATCAAAGGCTTGGTATTATGTAGCGTATAATTGAAACGCGTTTTGCACGTGTCCTGAAACTGCGCCAGAAAACCATGAAAATAAAAGGGAGTACGCTCAAGCGTGACCGCTAAACCTTGTGACTCGAGGTATTAAATTAATCAAGTGATGAGTTGAAATAATGGAGGTCACTTCGAGGGTTATATTCATTCATTCCAATTCATTCTGTTCTTGTTATTTTAGTATTTTATTTCTTGTATTATGCATGGTGATGGCTGATACTTACTTGATGCTTTATCAACGTATTAATCGGGACTAGAACTTAGAAGCATCTGGCTTTTAAAAAGTTACAATTTTTACTGGGAAGTTAAACTGATATGAAATTTCAACCTGCATTCTGCAAACAAATTTCCTTTTAATAGGAAAGTCATTGAAAAATTTGTTTAAAAATTGGAATTATTTGGATTCGTTTACTAGAAATAATTTCAGTGTGTAATTGAGCGACATGCAAGGGATCGAGCAATCAAATATTTTTGTTTTCAACGACCATTTAGACTGCAGTTTGCATTCCTCAATGAGAGATAAAAATCAATTCAAGCAAAGCGTTTGCATTTAAAATGTACACGGAGTTCAAAAGAAATGAACGTATTTTACTAAATCCAGTTCATTTAAATAAATTTAATAAAACGGAAGAGAATCGTGTCACACCTTTGCTATAATAAGTTTAACTACAGAACATAAGTCACATCATCAGCTGCGTGTAACTGTGAACTTTTAAATTGTCAGATATATGCTCCTCATGGTGTTAAAGTGTTAAGAAATTATTTTGTGATTTTAATTTAAGTAATTATTTTGTGATGCCTCAATATCATGAACTGAATATTAAAATAATTTTGGGTATCACACAAAATATGTGTCATCATCAGTGTGTTAGGCAGTTGGGGGGCCCCGGCAGTTGAGAGTGATGTCATTATCATGTTTATACTATGGAGAATAGTTGACATCAATCTGCTAATAATTTCCGTTATGAAATGATTTCCGTTGTATAATATACAGTCAGTACAGTTCGAGAACTTGAAGTATTATACTTACATTCTTCCGTCCAATGGAATGATTCGTGCGTGTGAACATTACTGAGCTGATGTTTTTAATTTTAATTTGCTAAAGATCGGCAATTTCCGTAATGCATTCAGTCCAGACTGTTAAAGTAACGTCTGTTCAACATTTTCCTGTTCGAGCTTCTGAATTTCCTGTGTTTTGACTTTTGAGATTTTAGATTTAGTTTTCACTTTTCACTATGACATAGCAATCGAAATAACTATATTCTATTCAAATTTCTACTTTCATTATATCATTGCTTTAAAATTCATAATTATTATTGACTGACAAACCTTCATAGATATGCTATTGCTCAAAACGTATGCCTAATTTTGTCACTGAAAAAGCAATCGGAGTCTTCAGAGTTTTCTGCAGACCAAAATGGATCAAACTGGGCGACAAGTCACGAAGCAGGTAGGAAAAATATTATTTTTCAACTTATTTTTTTCCTTTTATGTTATCAATTACATATTTTTTACTTTCTGAAAAACAACCCTACCAAAAGTTCATTGCTCAGAGAATTGATCGTGACTCGTTCCACGGTCATTGTTCAACTATTTTAGGAACTGATGTTACATTACAATTTACAAATTGCCTCATACACAGGATTCACAACTACGTTGTTGTTACAAGATCACTAATGGACACGTTCAACAAAAACATGTCTGAAATTCTCTTTTTGGTTTTGCACATTTTTGGGATGTGAAAGAAAATTTTAAAAACTGTAAGGGAAGTTCATATGAAGAAGAGATGTCCAAACTTTCTGATACTGAAATCACGAATACTCTATCTCCATCAGATCATGAGATATGATGTTTTAAAGTGAAATGATACAAAAATCACATCCAAGACATTTTCAGATTGATACTGCATCTCATAAAAATGCAGCTGAGCATCGAAAATGACCAATATTTTAGGAGTGCATTGATGTATTGTTTACATACTTGTTCCAATGAAAATTTTCACTTTGGGGTCAAAGATGATACAGTAGTCACACATTTTCTTTGAAAATTTGCCCATTTCTATGTCGTGATTTAAGTATCTTCAATCTATCTTTTTCTAAGGTTTCTCAGTTTAATCACATAGTTTCATGCATCTGCTGATAGCTAAACATCACGAAAATCACTTTAACTCGAAAAATTGATACAAAGGTCACATCTTTGTAACTGATGGAATAAAATGATAGAAGGAAACAAATGTGTGATTTTAAGTATCATAGAAGGTATTTTTATGGAAAATGATATGATTTTTCACATCTTATAAGTTAACCTATCAATTAAAATGAACTTTCCCTCAATCTAAGGTCAAAAAAGATATAAAAATCACTCATGATTTTCTCCATTGTAGTGAAACCATTTTATTGTGATCTCAGTATCACCAATGACATTTTAGGTAAATATTCGGCACATTTTGGAAAGTAAACTCCTTCCAGAAACTGTACTTGCCGTTTGATATGAGATAAATAGTCACTTTATGATACACTGATCACATTATTTCGCTACAAGTGATAATAATTGACCAAAGAATCCCACAGTATTGGTATTGTAAGGCATGTGATGAATATATCCATTTACAGATCTGTGATTTTTGATCCAGATTCAGCTATAATATAGATGTAACTTTCACTAGAAACTAAAAACTCACGAAACTAGGTCGAATATGGATACAGAAATCACATATAATACAGAAATTTGTTCCACATGAATATGAGATCTGGTGTTTATCATGTGATATTGGTATCAAAATTGGCCACAATTTAATTTTTGAGCCCCCAATATCATAGCATATAATATTCTCAAACAATTTATGGTGTTTTGATAACCATAAACTGTATGGTTTCACTGTAATGGCCTCTTGATTTAAGGAATACAGGTACATAAACCTCTATGTGACTCTTAGTATTATTTCATGGCCATTTGCCTGTGACTCGCCAACCATATTTCGGAAAACCCATTCACTATGGATACACAAATGGCTACACAATGTTCATGGGTGATATATGCAAATTATTTCAGTCTAGGGCCAAAAAATGATACTACAGTGATTCTGGTATCATAAATGGCCCCTGTAAATATTATTTTTTATCAGAAGAAATTGGAATGTGATAAATAGTCAATTATTGACCTTGTATCAAATTTTGACACCTCTAGGATTCAAGGCAAATGATCTATGAACAGTTTTGTGAAATTTGTCACATTTTTGAAAATGAAATTTTGAATTTCAGACATGTTTTTGTTGAACGTGTCCTAATGTTACATATTATTAACTTGTTGAGAAGTTGGTTTTAAGCGTTGTAAAAGATTAATAACATGTTGTTTCATTAATCAAGGCTCTGCACATAATTTATGCATACGATGATTTATTGACTTATTTCTAAATATTTCCATTTATCGTATAGGTTCCATGGTAATTTTCTGATTCTTATAATTAAAACGTAACACTCGTAGGCCGTTTCAGTGATCGTCATATTATGTTTGTAAAATTTTATTTTTCCGTTAAAATTACAACTTCTAACCCTCTTTAGCCCTTCAGGCCGGCACATGTAAATAAGTAAATAATATATTAACATATGCAGTGTCCCAACACGTAACCCCGCCTCTGATTGATCCGTATGATAACCCTGCCCCCTGATTGTCCCCCTCCCTTTACCTACCTGTGTTGGGTCCTTTAACTGTTTTTTTATATAAAACTAATTTTTTAGAATGGAGCTAAAAAAACTAGATGGGTTTGTGGTCATTTGATTATTTAGTGGGGAATGATGAGTAAAAACTATTGTTTTTTGCGCAGGGAAATTTTTGGGAGTAGGATAATGTAGAAGTGTCTTTTTTTATTTGTTCTCAGAGGGTATTTGTTGGGGAACCTTTCGCTTTACCCCGAGACCTTTTTTAGTTTTGTCAAACGCATGGAAATACCGAAAAGTGGTGGTCCAAAATGACAAAATCTGATTTTGGCATTTTTCACCATTGAGATTTTCTGAAAATTTTAGGATGTTCATCTTATCATAATCTTTCAGAAACCACCAAGAAAATTGAGGATCTATGTGCTTTTTTCGAGATATAATCACACGCAAGGAAATGCTAACGAAAGTGGTTCAAAATGACAAAAGTCGATTTTGGGCATGTTCCCGCCATAGAAATTTTCTGAAATTTTAGGATTCTTATTTGATCATTATCCTTCAGAAACTCAAGAAAAATGGGAGGTTTGTGCTAATTTTTGAGATATAATGCCAAACGCAGGGAAATACTGACGAAAGTGGTTCAAAATGACAAAATCGATTCTTGGGCATGTCAGCACCGTTAAATTTTCTGAAAAATTTGTAGGATGTTCATCTTATCATTGTCTACAGTCAGATTTACAGATTGTCGATTGTGCCTGCCATTAACGGATTGAATTTGAGCTAGATTTATAAGAATTCACAGAATAATTTAGCCATATAGTCCTAAATCTTTCTTGTTGATTGTAGGACTATATAGCTAAATTATTCTGTGGATTTAATATAAAGTCCTAAATCTGATATTTAGTCCGTTAGCTGAATAGTCCGAACTGCGGACGATATAGCTAAATCTGACCTTATTGTTCCTCAGTATAGGTTGAATGCCTTCCTCGGTATGGGTATAATGCTCTATGCTTCGCCATGGCTGATCAAACCGTACGATTCCACCTAACCAGACCACATGATCCCGTGTCGGTGTAGCGATTCACAGCTGTTAACCAGATGACCACCCTAACTGCAACCGTGCCCTAGAATATGCCGCAGAGTCCACTCTAAAACCAAAGTGTGCCGTAGCGTCGCCCCAAAACTGAAAAGTGTGCCCAAGAGTCCTGTGCCGTAGTTTCTTGTGCCGTAGGGTCCAGTGCTCAACAGTCCTGTGCCGTAGTGTCCGAACCCCGTTTAACTTAAATCTTATAAATTTAATGGGGAGGGAGGAACAGCTATGATGCAGATTTAGCTAAATAGTCCGAATCGAGGACTATATAGCTAAACACCAAAACTGATAGGGGAGGAAGGACATCTAGAAAGATTTAGCTAAATAGTCCGAACTGCGGACGATATAGCTAAATCAAAATTCAGCTATTTTGACCGGTTTAGCTATAAAGTCCGTTAGCTATAAAGTCCGCCTACCTCAAGAAAATTGAGGATCCATGTGCTTTTATCGAGAAATAAGGTCAAACGCAAAGAATTACTGACGAAAATGGCTCGAAAATGACCAAAAGTCGAATTTGGGCATGTACCCACCATTGAAATTTCTGAAATTTTGCAGGGATGCTTATTTGATCATTAACCTTCAGAAACCATCAAGAAAATGGAAGCTTTATGTGCTAATTTTTGAGATATAATGCCAAACGCAAGGAAATACCGACGAAAGTGGTGCAAAATGACAAAAAATCGATTCTTGGGCATGTTTTCACCTTTGAAATTTTCTGAAAATTTGTAGGGATGTTCATCTTATCATTATCTTTCAGAAACCATAAAGAAAATTGAGGGTCGATGTTCTGATTTTCGAGATATAGCAATGTCAAACACGGGAATTACTGAAATAACAAAAATGACCAAAAGTCGAATTTGGGCATGTACCCACCATTGAAATTTCTGAAATTTTGCAGGGATGTTCGTTATCTTTCAGTAGCCATCATAATAACCATCAAGAAAAGTGAGGGTCTACGTTATTTTTCGATATATAGGGTCACACGCGAGGAAATACCAACGAAAATGGTTCAAAAATGACAAACGGTCGATTTGGACATGTTCCCCATTGAAATTTTGAAATTTTGCAGGGATGCTTATTTGATCATTATCTTTCAGAAACCATCAAGAAAATGTGAGGTATATGTGCTAATTTTCGGGATAAGGTCAAACACAAGGAAATACTGACGAAAATGGCCCAAAAATGACCAAAAGTCGAATTTTGGCATGTTACCACCATTGAAATTTTCGGAAATTATGCAGGGATGTTCATTTCATCATTATATTTCAGAAACCATAAAGAAAATTGAGGGTCGATGTTCTGATTTTCGAGATATAATGTCAAACGCAAGGAATTACTGAAGAAAATGGCTCGAAAATGACCAAAAGTCGAATTTTGGCATGTTCCCACCATTGAAATTTTCTGTAATTTTGCAGGGTTGTTCATCATCTTTCAGTAACCATCAGAAAATTGAGGGTCTACGTGCTTATTTTTGAGATATAATTTTGAGAACCGTGGCATAGATAACATTTTCTAATTTCTAGTTATTATGAGTTATCCTCAATAGTTAGTCTGCGAGGAACTTTCTTATTTCATGATTTGTAAGAAGAATAAGTAATAAAATATAATAACGCAGATTTATGAGCACGATTTGGTCCACTTTTGGTCGAAATTCTTACCGACCGAAAGCAATTAAAGAGTCACAATCTCTGAATCTGCCGTCGTGTCGTCTGTCAGACTCGAAAGGACTCTTCTGTCGACAACATCAACATAATCATCTCTGAAAGTAACTTTTATCAATATTATTCAAAAGCTGTACCTCAACAGAGCAGTTCAGTAAATAAATTATTATGATGATTTAATTAGAATTTTAATTTTACGGATTTCTCAAAATATCCATGAATGGCATACGCCCATTATACAGGGTGTCCCAAGACTCATGAACACATTTTAAATAGCCTCATTTTTATGAAACAGCAAATACACAGAATGATTTTGTGTTTTGAGATGTTAAATATTCCGATTTACGTTCAAAAATAAAATTATATTATTACTTCTAAATTGTTTCCAGTTAGGTTCATTTCTTGGGAGTTAGGAGCAGGCCTTACACATTTGAAAAATGGCATTGCTGATTCTATCGAATCAAGATTGAGCTATTTCACTTTGCAAAATAAAATTTTGACTGCTTAAATTTGGACACGTGTCTTGGGTTACCTTGTAAAGTTATCATTTTCTCAATTTGTTTTCAATAAATAATTTCAGTCGATAGTCAATACAAGCAATACAAACATTCGAAATGTAGAATATTGTCACAATCGAAACTTGAAAATTCAACTCACGTGTCATGGTATCATTAATTCGGGGAAGTGAGGTTTGGTGGGGTCAGATCGATGGATCACTTCTATTTCCTTCTCTAATGAATCCAAGAAAAGAAAAGGATGCTCCACTTGTACTTCTCCACTTGCATCTTGCAATTTGCACCGGAGTTCGGGCTCGTCTGCAATTCATAAATTTTTTATCAAATTATATTTGAGGGGAGATATGATATGGGGATTGGGGAATAGACACAAACGTGTTGAACATTTATTTAAACAACCTTATTACATGAAAGTTAAGGTATAATGAATTAAGGTGATGAGTCGAATTTCACCTTAAGTGCCCGTAAATGTGACAACCTTGATTTTTGTTCACCTGAATTCGCAGTGATTTCAAGTGAATTGGCGGAAAAGTCAGCCAAAACAACTTTGAGCTTTATCACTTCATATCTGACATTATCTTTAGATGCTCAGTTCTTCTGAGAATTTAGTTTGAAAATTTTATGATATCCCCCGAGAGAGGAACCCACGGTCACATTCATTACGGGACAGTATGCAGGACAGCTAAAATCAGACCCCAGGGATATGATATTTTGTATGAAACTTCAATTTGACTTTAATTAAGCGGGAAAACCGTTCTATCCTGATAAGTGATAAGTAACAAGGAAACCTCAGCCCTCATTTACCTGAGAAACACAAGTACCTGCTAAGAATCTTAAATCTTACAAATGAATCAAGCTGGTTTTTTGTTACAATTTCAAAATTTTGGTTAATTCAAATGTGATTTCATTAGTTTTGGGACGCCCTGTAGTCTGTAGAATGTACACAGCCAATACAAGCATTTGTAATATCATTTGAATTCATGGAGGCGTTCAAAATGAAGATTTTGTCACACGAAACCTGAAAATTCAACTCACATTTGAAATGAAGGCATTCATGAAATCACGAATTCAGGGAGCGAGGTTTGGTGAGGTCCCAAGCACTTGCAAGGTAAGATCTGCATTCTGCAGGTCTAGGTATTTCTCTTCTCCAGCGTAACGAAAGAAAAGGTTGCCCAACTTGAACTCCTGAAGTTCAGAGCTCGTCTGCAATGACATAGAATAAAACTAGATAAGTAAATAAGGGGAGATAAAGTATGTAAATTGGGGAATAGATATGTTCATTTAGCTATCTGTATCATTGATTGGTCAATTCAAATTCCAAGTTTCAACTTTATGACATGGTCAGTTGTATAAAAGTTTTGTTCAGTTTTTAAACAATTCTGTTTTGCCGATAAATAATTTTTGGGATTTAAGATTGCGTTGGGAACTCATATAAGGCCTTGCGGTTGATAACTGGAAGTGTGTGACTACTTTCTAGTGACTCAATAGAAGTGACTACTTACTAGTCACTTAATAGAAGTTACTACTTTCTTGTGACTCAATAGAGGTGACAAGATTCTAGTTACGGCACAATCCAGCTACAAAAGAGGCTTTTAGAGTTGAAATTTGTATCTTGCAAATTAATCTAGCAAGATAGAACTGAAAAATTAGAATTAAATCCAATTATTTTCAACTCTAAAAATCTGTGAAAAATAAAAAAGCAGCAGGTACAAGAAGAGTTTGGTACACCTCCTTTTTCTAATTGCAGAGTGAAATTGGTTTAACATAATTTTGCATAAAAAGACGTGTCAGGAACTATACCAGTGTCCCCTTTATGAAACATAAAATAAATTACGTACCATTTACAAAACGTCCACAGAGGAGAATTGACAGAAGAGAAGCGAGGATGAATTCCATCAAGGATTCCAGATCAAGGAGTATTGCAATTAGTCATCAAGTCACCTGAAAATGGCCGATAGTGTGAATGCATCATTTTTATCAAAACCTCATGATCACGTACCAGTTAGAAATAATTATAATATGATAATTTAACGTCTTAAATTACAGTGGCACATCAACTTAAATTAAATTGCACAGCTGTGCCACGAAAACATTGGAATAGATTAATATCAAAGTAGAACACTCACGGTATAACAAGATATAGGAAGTAATATCATCAGTCCATAGCTCTGATATATCCTGCGTGAAATCCTGGATGAAAAGTATCTTCTTTCTTTGAAATGAGTCGTCTGCAATGAATGGGCCAGATGCACCCATGTCTACATGAAGAATTTAATTAGGGGAACAAGTAGAAAAATTTTTCCTTAACTTCATCGGAATTTTTCCCTTTTTGGTCTCAACTAATAATGTCCATTTAAATGGACATATCACTTGACACCAAGTAATATGTCTATTATGCAGTATGCACACTTACAAACACCCTAACCCAGAACCCAAACTCAAACCCTGACCCTAAGTTTTTCATAACTTCCTCGACTTGGAATTTTCTATTGGTTGGGGTTTATCCTGTCAGAGTGTCAGGATATGTGTAATAGTGTGCAAAAAGCTTGTAACTTTGTAAGTTCGTCAGGACATGTGTAAGTGTTTAAAAATGTGTAAGTGTGTAAGAAAAGTGTGTAAAAGTGTAAAAGTGTAAAATTAAGAACACAAAACACTATATGAAAATTCCAGCTAAAACTAGATTGATGACATAAATAACAAAAACAGTAACAATTTACAATCAACTAAGCAACTAGATTGGAAATAAAATTTTTATATAGCGGAAAATAAAGTGGACAATATCTAGCCTCAGATAGACGAAAACTAGACTATATTCTCTGAAAAAGTTGTTTTTTAAAGGGGAACGGACATTTCATCTCACGACACTTCATCTCAGGACACTTTATCTCGCAATAGGTCAGCTCTACGCAAAGGTTAGGGTCTGGGTTAGGGACAGGGTTAGGGTCAGGGGTAGGGTTTGGGTTAGGGTTATGGTTAGGGTCAGGACAGGGAGATGAAGTGTCCTGAGATGAAATGTCGTGAGATGAGATGTCGCCCACCCTTTTTAAACTTACAATAAACTAGATTGAAATTCCCATCAAATGGCTGTTCATATTGTGAATGAAAATTAGGCAATTGGTGCCTCAAGCAATCATCAAGTGGTACAAAAATTTGGTTCAGTTTTCAGTGAAAACTTACAATTATGAACTAAATTGAAAATAAATAGATACCTGTTCATAGAGTGGAAGAATAAAGTGGAAAATATTTTGCTATTTTTCCCAAATAAAGACAAAGACTAGAGATGAAATCTTCTGTGAAACTTGTCAGTGAAATCTTACAAAAATCCTAGATTGAAATTGACATAAATACCTGTTCATACCAGTTACTCAGTTAAGTTTTGCCTGACAAAAGGGTTGCCTGAGCAAAGTTTTGCCTGATATCAATCTGCACCAAAATCTAGGTGAAATTTTCAATGAAAACTAATACTGTGCTATAAGAAAAAAATGTAAATAGCATAGATAGATGTTCATACTGTGGAGTAAAAAGTGGGCAATTTGTCTTCCATAATAGACATTAGTGGACAACAAAAACTTGATGAAATATTCCAAAATTATTAGATTGAAAATGACATGAATACATTTTCATAATGGGCATGAAATTTGGGCATTGTTTTGCCTAAAATAGACACATCAATTGGTACTGAAATTGTGCTGAAACTGTCAGTGAAAACTTACAAAAAAGATTAAAATCATGAATGCATGATCATATTAAGGGGGGGGGGTTTATAAGTGGAAACTATTTTGCTTCAAATATACAACAAAAGTAAGATTAAATTTTGAATTTTAATTTGAATAACAAGTTTACAGTACAATGACAATGCATATATTTCCTCTTATGGACACGTTCAACAAAAACATGTCTGAAATTCTCTTTTTGGTTTTGCACATTTTTAGGATGTGAAACAAAATTTTAAAAACTGTAAGGGAAGTTCATATGAAGAAGAGATGTCCAAACTTTCTGATACTGAAATCACGAATACTCTATCTCCATCAGATCATGAGATATGATGTTTTAAAGTGAAATGATACAAAAATCACATCCAAGACATTTTCAGATTGATACTACATCTCGTAAAAATGCAGCTGAGCATCGAAAATGGCCAATATTTTAGGAGTGCATCGATGTATTGTTTATATACTTGTTCCAATGAAAATTTTCACTTTGGGGTCAAAGATGATACAGTAGTCACACATTTTCCGTGAAAATTTACCCATTTCTATGTCGTGATTTAAGTATCTTCAATCTACATTTTCTAAGGTTTCTCAGTTTAATCACATAGTTTCATGCATCTGCTGGTAGCTAAACAACACGAGAATCACTTCAACTCGAAAAATTGATACAAAGGTCACATCTTTGTAACTGATGGAATAAAATGATAGAAGGAAACAAATGTGTGATTTTAAGTATCACAGAAGGTATTTTTATGGAAAATGATATGATTTTTCACATCTTATAAGTTAACCTATCAAATAAAATGAACTTTCCCTCAATCTAAGGTCAAAAAAGATACAAAAATCACACATGATTTCCTCCATTGTAGTGAAACCATTTTATTGTGATCTCAGTATCAGCAATGACATTTTAGGTTAATATTCTGTATATTTTGGAAAGTAAACTCCTTCCAGAAACTGTACTTGCTGTTTGATATGAGATAAACAGTCACTTTATGATACACAGATCACATTATTTCGCTACAAGTGATAATAATTGACCAAAGAATCCCAAAGTATTGGTATTGTAAGGCATGTGATGAATATATCCATTTACAGATCAGTGATTTTTGATCCAGATTCAGCTATAATATAGATTTATCTTTCACTAGAAACTAAACACTCACGAAACTAGGTCGAATATGGATACAGAAATCACATATAATACAGAAATTTGTTCCACATGAATATGAGATCAGGTGTTTATCATGTGATATTGGTATCAAAATTGGCCACAATTTAATTTTGAGCCCCCAATATCATAGCATAGCAATATTCTCAACAATTTATGGTGTTTTGATAACCATACACCGAATGGTTTCACTGTAATGGCCTCTTGATTTAAGAAATACAGGTACATAAAACCTCTATGTGACTTTAGTATTATTTCATGGCCATTTGCCTGTGACTCGCCGACCATATTTCGAAATCCCATTCACTATGGATACACAAATGGCTACACAATGTTCACATGAGTGATATATGCAAATTCTTTAGTCTAGGGCCAAAAATGATACTACAGTGATTCTGGTATCATAAATGGCCCTGTAAATATTATTTTTTATCAGAAGAAATTGGAATGTGATAAATAGTCAATTATTGACCTTGTATCAAATTTTGACACCTCTAGGACTCAAGGCAAATGATCTATGGACAGTTTTGTGAAATTTGTCACATTTTTGAAAATGAAATTTTGAATTTCAGACATGTTTTTGTTGAACGTGTCCTTATAGTTTATATGATCAGTGAAAAAATATACAATAAACAAAATTGAAAATCAAGTAAACACATGTCCATTTGGTGGGTATATCATAATAGAGACCAATATTTTGAATTAAATTGAATTGATAGAAAAAAACTGGAAGAAATTGTCTGTAAAACTTGTCAAGGGATACTTACAATAAACTTGAGTACCTATAATTGACCTAAAATAACTGTTCAAATCAGGCATGAAAATTCGGCAACATTCTGCCTCAAAAGTACATATCAAGTGGCACCAACAACTTTCAGTGAAAACTTACAATATACTATTGTATACTAATAATTTACTAGATTGAAAAGAGCATAAATACATGTTCATATTGGGGAGTATAAAGTGGGTAATATTTTGCTACTTTGCCTCTAAGAACTAGATGAAATTATCTGTAAAACTTGTTAGTGAAAACTTAAAATGGACTAGATTGAACTTGACAGAAAATATCAGGTCATATTGCTTAATTGGGCATGGAAATTAGGCAATGTTTGCTTCAATCAGACATGCATCATAAGCAGCACCAAAGTCTTTTTAAAGTTTTCAGTGAAAACTTACCATAAAATAGATTAAAAATACCTGTTTATATTAGACATCAGAATTGGGCAATTGCCATGAATATTATTTTATTAAGTGAGTAAGTGGCACCAAAACTAAAAATTGTTAGAGAAAACTTACTATGAATTAAATTGAAATATAATGTTTAGTATAAAGCAGACAATATTTAGATAGTTTGAAATTAATAAAGACAACAAAATCTAGATTAAATTGTAGTTAAATACTTGGCATTGAATACTTACAGTAAACTAGATAGAAATTGACATGAAAATTAGGTCAAAGTGTCACAAGGGTTGTTAATTTTGTCCAATGGATCCATTCATGGATCTATCATGTCCAATGTACATGTCCAATGGATTTCCATTGGACATCCATTGAACATGATGTCCATCAGTAAAATTTTCCAATGGTGTTCAATGGATCCAATAGATCCATTTTTGATGTTCAATAGACATGTTTAATGGATCCAATGGATATTTAATGGATCAATCTGAGTGGATGAGAATCACCTGTCAAATGTCATAAATGAGGTCTCTATGTTCTCAAAAGATAATGAATACTCTGAGAATGAGGAAATGGAAGAGATAATGAATGGCGCAATTTCCATTGAAGATATCTCCAGAGCTATATCCAAACAGAAAACGCAAGGTAAAACACTTGATGGAAGTTCAGTTCACCCTATTTTGCTCAAACATCTTCCTATCAATGGTAGAAAGCTTCTAGTGAGCCTCTTTAACTGGATCTTGGACAGTGGTCAATGGATATGGGATGAATCAATCGTCACATTCATCAAGAAACCCAGCAAAACAACATACATGTCACCAGGTTCATACAGACCCATTTGTATATCACCCTACTTAGGGAAGCTCCTGGAGAGGGTTCTTGAATCAAGACTTAGAAAGTTCTGCAACATCAAAGGAATAATTGATGAAGCCCAAGAGGGTTTTTTACCATCCAAAAATACCTCTAGATATCTTTACAAGATGATTTCAACTTTAACTGAAGTTAAAAGAAAGAAACTCACTGCTCTCGTGCTGCTTATAGATTTTGAGAAAGCCTTCGACTCGGTTTCAGTGCCTTGTCTCTTGTGGAAGCTAAATCATTATGGGATCAAGGGAAAGTTATTTTGGCTCCTAAACTCTTTTCTCAGTAACAGACATGTAAAGCTAAGAGTCAATTCTCTAGTTGGTCTCAGGAGAGCTTGTGCTCTTTTGGGAGTCCCACAGGGCTCTATTTTGTCTCCTATTTTGTTTATCTTGTTCATTGCAGACCTGCTTAGGCCTGAAAACATTGACAGTACCATCAGAAACTTCACTCAATACTTTAAGTTTGCTGATGATGGCTCTGTAGTTGTTGTGGCTGATTGCATTTCAAATGCCAGACATTACATGCAACAAGTTGCTGACTATATCAGTAATTGGTGCTATAAGTGGAGATTAGTTGTGAACTGTGACCAGAATAAAACGGAGGTACTAGTGATCAAAGATAAAATGACAGATGAAGAAAAAGTCAAGTGCAACCAAAATAAACATCACAGGCAAGCAGCTACAGTATGTTGACAAAAGCAAAGTGCTTGGAATCATAATTGATGAGAAACTGAGCTTTGAGGCCCATGCCAAGCTTATTCTGAAAAGAGTTTGGTATGCTTGGCACAAGCTGTCTGATCAAACTACCAGAAGATTTGGTCTCAACACCTCATCCCTTAGTATTTTGTTCAAAACTGTGGTGTTAACAAAGTTACTATATGGTGCCCCTATCTGTTTGTCTGGAAATGAAAATGTGTTCAAAAACTTCATGAGTAGAGCTCTCCTAAAGATGACGACTGGTGCCCAATTCTTTCCAGCAAAGAATATATCTCACTTGATGCTCGGAATTCCCCCTCTTGAACTGTTAAACAAGAGTTACAATTAAGTTCCTCTTAAAGTGTCTCAGTCAACAAGATGATGTTTCAGCTCGCATCTTACAAATTGAGTCAACACCAGGACATAGATTCTACAGTCAGACTTACAAGAACTCAAAGTATTCCTGAAAGAAAAGCACTCTATTAATGCTGGTGACAACCGTTTGAGCCACATATGTCTTGACCAGTTTCAGCCAAAACAACTGTTATACCACAAAAACGAGGTGCTTAAACATGTCTGTAAGGAATGGGACACTGAGCTTTCCAGTAACATGGATCTTATCTGTAAGAACGATGTTTATAGAATTGATGAAGAAGAAAAAGAAAGAACAGAAGTTGCTTTTAAAGAAACTCATATGTTCATATGAGGCCACTCAAAACACAATATTCAAGAAGGACAAGTAAACGACTCCATAACACACAGGTGGCAGACTTTTTACATGGACATTGTTTACATTTCCAAGATTTTGCATTTTCTGTAGAGAAGGCTGACAAATCAAGGTTTGTTCCTACCTGTATTGAATGGTATGCTACCAAATTCACCCTACCATCAAGTGTTGGAATGTAGCTGTTTTGAATCAGTCTGTGGCAAGGCTGAAAGGGCTAGTGTTACGAAATGAACTTCCACATACCAATTCTGTTCAACAGAACACTGGATGAAAGTCTTCAAACAACATTGGAGCTTGTAGGATATAACTATGAAGATGTACTTTGCACTGATGCATCTGTGTTAAGAAAAACTTCTGTAAACAAGTTGAACATATTTGTGGGACCAGCTCCTTTTCGACGCTCCTTGGGTAATTTACAACATAATCCGGAATCCCAACACATATTATCATATCGTTGGACGACTGATGTGTTTTGTTGAATGATACCTGTGTTATGTGTATCTTTTTTGAGTATTTTAAGTAATGCCTTTTCACAAAATGAAACTTAAAACTGGGCTATAATTTCATAAGAATGTTTTCTTAAATAACATTTTCATTTTAGCCTACAAATAGAGGCAGGTGTGCCATAGGTTTTTAGGTATTTATTAAGACTGGTATATATTTGAACTGTGTCTTAAGTATAGGTATTTAGTGTATGGCACACTTTATCTTGAGAAATAATTAATTAATTTGAGTGGATCTATGGTGGACACAATCACCAAACATGGTTTAGTAGATGGACCTCAGTCTGGTATTATTTTGTTCAATGGACCAATTGTGTCCATTGGATTCAATGGATCCATTGTGTCCATTGAACACCATTGAACAATGAACATGCCCATTGGATCCATTGGATGCATTGCACATTGTGTCCAATGGACCAAGTCCAATGGACGAAATTAATCCATTGGATCCAATGGAAACAGTGTGCAATTTCTGGATGTCCAATGGTGTTCTATGGACACATTGGTTCAATGGACACAATGGATCCATTGAACAAAAAATACCAGACTGATGTCCATCTACCAAACCATGTTTGGTGATTGTGTCCCATTGACCATCAAATGGATCCATTGAACATCCATTGGATCCATTGTACATGTCCATTGAACATCAAAAATGGATCCAATGGATCCATTGAACACCATTGGACAATTTTACTGATGGACATCATGTTCAATAGATGTCCACTGGATGTCCAATGGAAGTCCATTGGACATGATGAATCCACTAGATCCATTGGACAAAATTCACAACTTATGTGACACTTTTACCGAAAATTAGTCAATTGGTGCCTCAAATAGACACATCAAGTGGCACCAAAATCTAGGTAAAATTTTCATTGTAATAACCAGCCCTAAATGCATGTCCACATTGTAAAGTATAGAATGAAAATTATTCTGCCTTAAATAGACGAAGAAACAAGATGAAATTCACAGTAAAACTTGCCAGTACAAACAATAGATAAATGGAAATCATTTCGCCTCAAATATAGAAAATGAAACAAGATGAAATTTTCAGTAAAATGTGTCAGTAAAAACATTAGATAAACATGGAATACATGCTCACATTGAGAAGAAAAAAGTGGGCTATGTTTAGCTCATACTGTGACTGGGGATAGAAGTGGGAAACATGTTGTACTTGTACCACAAAGCTGCATGAGTTGACACCAGGAGTTGACAGATGTGACTTACATAGAAACTAGAAATTCGAGATCAAAAAATGGACATAATTTGGTCTTAAATGAGACAAACTATCTAAAATGACACCCAGATGTAGCCAAATTTACACCAGGGATCGGAATCCTGTATGGGATACTCAAACAGCCCAAAAACTATATATTATGCTGTAAAGAATACCAGATTACCAGAATACCAGATTGAAATAAGAAAAATGAATTCTTATCATGGCGAGAATAAGGCTTCTGGATGTGAAGAATCGTATTGCATTTGCATTTGGCATTGCAGAGTAACATGGGCTTGCAAATAATTATGAAGACAGAGTCAAAAAGAACATTTTGAAAGAACATCAAATGGTCAATTTTAGCATCAGCCGATTGATTGTTGAAAGTTCTGAGAATCAATCAAGCTGCAACATCAAACATTACAGATTGTAGAAGAAAAAGAATTAAAATAGAAGTTCCTATGAAACATTCATGGAAGTTGCATCCAGTGGGGATAAGTCATAAAGAGTGATTCTAAAGATTTTCCACAAACACTACTAAAGACGTACGGCGCGCGGCGTCATTTCTTTTTAACGTCAGTTCCGACGGTTCAAATCCGACCGTCAAAACGACAACCCAGACAGAAATAGGGCCCTGGTTTAGCGCTTGCCGCGCACCCGTGCGCGTAACAACCCTGGTTACCTAACCCTAACTTTAACCTTTTAACTCTAACCCTAACCCTAACTCAACCCCTAACCCTAACCCCTAACCCTAACTCTAACCCTTTAACCCTAACCTTTAGCTTTGCGCGCGCGCCGTAAGATCGTGCGCGCAGCAAAACCTCTGCGCGCACAATAAGGCTAAGCCTAACACCATGGTCGTGCGCGCAGCTTAAAAAGCGAAAGTCGTGCGCGCACACGAAAGGCTGCGCGCAGCTTAAAAGCGTGCGCACACCCGAAGGTCGTGCGCGCAGCTTAAAAAGCGTGCGCGCACACCGTTAGGTCGTGCGCGCATTTTTAAAAGCGTGCACGCACACTGTAAGGTCGTGCGCGTAGCTTAAAAAGCGTGCGCGCACACCGTAAGGTCGTGCGCGCAGCTTCAAAAGCGTGCGCGCACCCCGAAAGGTCGTGCGCGCAGCTTCAAAAGCGTGTGCGCACACCGTAAGGCTGTGCGCGCAGCTTAAAAAGCGTGCGCGCACACCGTAAGGTCGTGCGCGCATCTTTAAAACCACAAAAGGTCGCGCGCGCTTAAAAGCGTGCGCGTCGGCTGTGCGCGCAGCTTAAAAAAGCGTGCGCGCACCGTAAGGTCGTGCGCGCAGCTTTAAAAGCGTGCGCGCACACGAAGGTCGTGCGCGCAGTGCCGCACGCGCACACCAAAGATTCGTGCGCAGCTTAAAAAGCGTGCGCGCACACCGTTAGTCGTGCGCGCATTTTTAAAAAGCGTGCGCACAAACTGTAAGGTCGTGCGCGTAGCTTAAAAGCGTGCGCGCACACCGTAGATTGTGCGCGCAGCTTTAAAAGCGATGCGCACACACCGTTAGGGGTCGTGCGCGCAGCATTTTTAAAAACGTGCACGCACACCGTAACTGTGCGTGCATTTAGTTTAAAAATGCGCGCACACCGTAGTCGTGCGCGCAGCTTAAAAAGCGTGCGCGCGCCCCGAAAGGTCGTGCGCGCAGCTTCAAAAGCGTGTGCGCACACCGTAAGGCTGTGCGCGCAGCTTAAAAAGCGTGCGCGCGCGCCCCGTAAGGTCGTGCGCGCGCAGCAAAAAGCGTGCGCACACCGTGGTCGTGCGCGCAGCTTAAAAAGCGTGCGCGCACACCGTAAGGTCGTGCGCGTAGCTTAAAAAGCATGTGCACACACCGTAAGGTCGTGCGCGCAGCTTAAAAAGCGTGCGCGCACAACGAATGGTCGTGCGCGCAGCTTAAAAAGCGTGTGCGCTCACCGTAAGGCTGTGCGCGCAGCTTAAAAAGCGTGCGCGCACACCGTAAGGTCGTGCGCGCAGCTTTAAAAGCGTGCGCGCACACCGAAAGGTCGTGCGCGTAGCAAAAGCAAATGCGCGCGCACACCATGCGTCGTGCGCAGTTTAAAAAGCGTGCGCAAAAGGTCGATGCGCGCAGCCAAAAGCGTGCGCGCACACCGAGGTCGTGCGCGCAGCTTAAAAGCGTGCGCGCACCGTAGATCGTGCGCGCAGCTTAAAAGCGCGCGCACCGAAGGTCGTGCGCGCAGCTTAAAAGTGCGCATGCGCCACTGTAAGCGGTCGTGCGCGCAGCTTAAAGCGCGTGCGCACACCGTAAGATCGTGCGCAGCAAAAAACGCGCGCACACACCGAAAGGTCGTGCGCGTGGCTTAAAGCGTGCGCACACCTTAAAGCGTGCGCGCACACTGAAAGACGTGCGCGCAGCGAAGAACGTGTGCACTAGCTTTAAAGCGCGCACGCAGCTTTTAAGTGGTGCGCACCGAAAGATGTGCGCGCAGCTTTAAAGCGCGCGCGCACACCGGTATCGTGCGCGCAGCCAAAAGCGTGCGTACACCGTTAGCTGTGCGCGCATTTTTAAAAGCGTGCACGCACACCAGGTCGTGCGCGTAGCTTAAAAAGCGTGCGCGCACACTGTTGGGTCGTGCGCGCAGCTTTAAGCGCGCGCGCACCCCGAAAGGTCGTGCGCGCAGCTAAAGCGATGCGCGCACACCGTAAGGTCGTGCGCGCTTAAAAAGCGCGCGCGCGCACACCGTAGGTCGTGCGCGCAGATTAAAAAGCGTGAGCGCACACCATGGTCGTGCGCGCAGTTTTAAAAGCATTCTTTTGCCGAAAGTCGCGCGCAGCTTAAAAGCGTGCGCGCACACGATAAGGTCGTGCTTAAAAGCAAAAGCGCACGCACACCACCGGTCGTGCCGCGCAGATTGCGCGTGCGCGCACACCGTAAGGTCGTGCGCGCAGCTTTAAAAGCGTGCGCGCACACCGTAAGGTCGTGCGCGCAGCTTAAAAAGCGTGCGCGCACACCGTAAGGTCATGCGCGCAGCTTAAAAAGCATGCGCGCACACCGTGGGTCGTGCGCCCAGCTTAAAAATCACACGCGCATACCGTAAGGTCATGCGCGCAGCTTAAAAAGCGTGTGCGTACCACACACCGTAAGGTCGTGCGCGCAGCTTTAAAAAGGTCATGCGCGCGCACACCGTGGGTCGTGCGCACAGCAATAAGTGTGCGCGCACACCGACGGTCGATGGGCGCGCAGCTTTAAAAGCGTGCGCGCGCGCACACACCGAAGGTCGTGCGCGCAGCAAAAGCGTGCAAAGCACACCGTAAGGTCGTGCGCGCAACAAAAAGCGTGCGCGCACGTGCGCCCAAACAAAATGTGCGCGCATACCATAAGGTCATGCGCGCACACCGCGATGGGATTACACCGTGAGGTCGATGCGCGCAGCAAAAGCGTGCGCGCACACTGTAAGGTCATGCGCGCCTGGATATATCGATGCGCGCGGCTTACATGGCTTTGCGCGCGCACGACCAAGATCGTGCGCGCAGCAAAAAGCGTGCGCACACCGTAAGGTCGTGCGCGCAGCAAAAGTGATGCGCACACCGTAAGGTCGTGCGCGCAACAAAACGTGCGCCACCGTAAGGTCGTGCGCAGCAGCCCAAAAAGCGTGCGCGCACCATCAGGGCGGTCATGCGCGCAACTTTAAAGCGTGCGCGCACCCGAAAGGTCGTGTGCGCAGCAAAAGCGTGCGCACACCGTAAGGTCGTGCGCGCAGCAAAGCGTGCGCGCACCGTAAAGTCTGACGCGCAGCTTAAAAAGCGTGCGCACACGATGGAATCGTGCGCGCCGTTTAACCAGGTCGTGCGCGCAAAAACATTGTAAGTTCGTGCGCGCAGCTTAAAAAGCGATGCACGCACAACCGTCGGCTCGTGCGCGCAGCAAAAGCGTGTGCGCTCACCATAAGGCTGTGCGCGCAGCAAAAGCATGCATGCACCAAAAAACTTTTGCGCGGGAAAAAAACGTGCGCCCTCGTAAGGTCGTGCGCGCAAAAACGTGCCCCGCCCCAGGGTCGTGCGCGCAGCCGATTTCACGCACCAAAACCGGGGGTGTTGGGGCAACAAAAAACGTGCGCCCCCACCGTAAGGGTGTGCGCGCAGCTTAAAAACCCCGCCAAGGGGGGACCCCGCAGCTTTGCGTGCGCGCCCCCTGGTCGTGGGGCGCAGCTTAAAAAAAACCCCGCCACCGAAAAGGTCGTCGCGCTGTTTAAAAGATTGCCCAAACCCTAAAATGTGCGCGCAACCCGATGCGCACCCACCGTGGGGCATGGGGCGCAACTTTAAAAAAATCCCGCCACCGGCAAAGGGCGTGCCGCGGCCCTGCCGCCACCTGGGTCGTGCGCGCAACTAAAAACGTGCGCCCCCGAAAAGGGCGTGGGGCGCTTCGGGGCCCCGACCGGGGTAAGGCGCAGCAAAAGCGTGCGCCCCCTTAAAGGGCATGGGGCGGCTTTAAAAACGATGCGCGCACCCAAAAAAACGTGCCCCAGCTTTAAAAAAGTGCGCCACCTAGATCGTGCGCGCCCAAACGTCGCCGCACCGAAAAATCTGCGCGCAACTTGCGATGCCCCCACAGCGAAAGGGCGTGCGCGCAGCAAAAACGTGCCGCCCCAAGGGGGGGCGCGCAGCAAAAACGTGCCGCCACCGTGGGGTGTGCGCGCAATAAAAAGTGCGCCCACCTGGGTTGACGCAACAAAAAACGTCGCCCACCCAAAGGGGCGTGGGGCGCAACCGCTGCGCGCACACCGTGGGTCGGGGGAGCTTTTAAAACGCGCGCCACCTAAAGGGCGTGCGCGTAACTTTTAAAACGTCGCCCCGAAAAAGGGCGTGGGGCGCAGCCAAAAGTGCGCGTCAAACGAAAAGGGCGTGCGCGCAACAAAAGCGATGCGCGCAAATGGGGGGTTTTGCGCCAAAACGTGGGGCACACCGTAGGTCGTGCGCGCCAAAAACATTGCGCCCTGGGGCGTGCGCGCGCCGCTTAAGGGGTTTACCCCACCCGTGGGCTTGCGCGCAGCAAAAAAGGCCGGGGGTTTCCCCGCCAAAAACCGCCAGGGGCCGCGCAGCAAAAAAGTCCCGCCACCGGGGTCATGCCCCGCAGCCAAAAGGGGTGCCGCACCGTAAAATCGTGCGCCGGGGGCAAAAGCGTGCCGCCCCGTGGGCCGCGCGCAGCAAAAAACGGCCGCCACCTGGGTCGTGCGCGCAACAAAAGCGTGCGCCACCTGGAATCCCCGGGGCGCAGCCCAAAAAACGTGGGGCACACCGGAGACCCTGCCCCGCAACTTAAAAACGATGGGGCCCCCGTAAAAGGGCTGCGCGCACTTTAAAAACGTGCGCCCACCTAAAATCGTGCGCGCTTTGCGTGCCGCGCACACCCGTAAGGTCCCCTGGGGGCGGCCCCCCAAAAAACGTGCGCCCCCCCGAAAAATCGTGCGCGCAGCTTAAAAAGCGATGCAAGCGCAACAGATCAGTGCGCAGTAAAAAGCGTGCGCTCACCAAATGGGTCTGTGCGCAGCAACAAAAGCGTGCGCGCACACCATCAGGTCAGGCGTGCGCGCAGTTTAAAAGCGTGCTAACTTTAAAGATGCGCGCACAAGAAGGTCGTGCGCGCGTAACAAAAGCGTGCGCGCACCGTAAGGTGCGCGCAGCGCTTAAAAGCGTGCGCGCGCATCCGGAATCATGGTCGCGCGCAGCTTAAAAGCGTGTTCGCTCACTGTAAGGCTGTGCGCGCAACAAAAGCGTGCGCGCACACACCGGTCGTGCGCGCAGCTTAAAAAGCGATGCGCGCACACCGTAAGGTCATGCGCGCTCAACAAAAGCGTGCGCGCCGCCGTAAAGTCGTGCGCGCAGTTTTTAAAAGCGTGCGCCTGAATCAAAAGCGAAAGGTCGTGCGCGCGCTTAAAAAACGTGCGCTTGCCGCCTGGATCTTGCCGGCAAAAAGCGTGCGCACCCCCGGGCGATTTCGCGCAGCAAAAAACGTGCGCACACCCGGGTTGTGCGCGCAGCCTTAAAAGGTGGCCCCCGCCCGTGGGTCGTGCGCGCCTTTAAAGCGTGCGCGCCCCCGAAAAATTTGCGCGCAGCAAAAGGGAATTGATAGCGCACACCCCTAATGGCGCGCAGCAAAAGCCAAAGGCGCACCGTAAGGTCGTGCGCCAATTTTAAACGTGGGGCCCCCGGGGTCCCTGCGCCCGGGAAAACCCCGGCCCCTTCCTGGGGAAAGGTTTGCGCGCAAAAAAGCGTCCCGCACAAAGGGCTGGCGCGGCTTTTAAAACGTGCGCGCCACCGTGGTCGTGGCGCAAAAAACGTTTGCCCGAAGGTCATGCGCGCAAGCGCGATTTCCGCACAACCCTAAGGTCGTGCGCGCAGCCAAACGATGCGCACCTCCCTTGGGTCGCGCGCCCAAACTTAAAAGCGTGTTTCCCACCGAAAAGGGCGTGCCCCGGCAAAAACGTGGGGCCCCCAAAGGGGCTGCGCGCAACTTTGCGATAACGGGGCCGCAAAACCGCCTGGAAAACGCGCGCAGCAAAAACGTGGCGCAACCGTAAAATCTGCGCGCCTTGCGATGCCCTTTTACCTGGTCGTGCGCGCAACCCGATGCCCCCGGGTTGATCGCGCAACCAAAAGTGGGCCCTTGCCTTTGGGAACAAAAAGGTCGATGGGGGGCGCAACTTTAAAACTGCCGCACACCGAAGAATTGTGCGCGCAGCAAAAGTGCCGCCGGGGTGGGCTATGGGGCAGCAAAAAGTGCGCGCACCAAAATGTGGGGAAAACAAAAAGCGTGGGGCACCGAAGGTCGTGCCGCCAAACAAAACGTGGGGCGCACACCGTGGGGTCCGGGGCGGGAAAACGGTGGCGCCACCCCCAAGGGGGCGCGCAACCAAAAACGATGGCCCCCCACACCGTGGGCGGGGCGGGAAAAAAGCATGCGCACCAAGGGGCCCTGCGCGCAGCTTTAAAAACGTGGCGCACCCAAAATTGTGCGCAACCCGGTGCCGCCACCGTGGGGTGTGCGCGGCAAAGCCTTTCGCAAATGGGGGTTTTTTCCCCAACAAAAACCTGCCCCGCACACCGGGATTTTGCGCGCAAACAAAAAATTGCGCCCGCACCCGGGCGTGCGCGCAGCAAAAACGTGCGCCCAATGGGTCGTGGCAGCTTGCGTTTCGCGCACCCAATTGTCGCGCAGCAAAAAGGCCCCCCCTGGGCCGCGCAACTTTAAAAAAATGGCGCACACCGGGAAGTTAATTTTGGGAGCAAAAAACGTGGGGCACACCTAAGGTCCGGGGGCAACAAAAGCCTGCGCACCATGGGGGGTGCGCGCAACAAAGCGATTTTCGCCCAACACCGAAAAAGCGGCAACCGTGGGCGGGGCACACCGTAAAAACGTCGCGCAACAAAAGCTTTCCCCACACCGTAAAATCTTTGGCAACTTTAAAAAACGTGCCGCCCCCCGTGGGGCGTGGGGCGCAACAAAAAGCTTTCGCCCCGCCCGGGTCGTCGGCAACCGCGTCCCCGCACCGTGGGGGGTGCGCGCAAAAAAGCGTGCGCGCCCCCGAAGATTGGCGCGCAACAAAACGTGGCGCACCCCCAAGGTTTTCGCGCAACAAAAACGTGCGCCCTGGAACGTGCGAGCCAAAAGCGTGTGCCCGCAACAAAAGATGCGCTGCCGGCTAAGCCGTGCGCGCACACCGGTGCGCGCAACCAAAGCGATGCCACGTGATCGTGCGCCCCAACAAAGCGATTTCCCACCAGATCGTGCCCGCTTTAAACGCAGCCCGTGATCGTGCCGGGAACAAACGATGCCACCAAAGGTCATCGCGCAACAAAGCGTGCGCGCCACCGTAAGACTGTGCGGCCCGCACCAAACATGCCGCGCACACCGTGGAGTCGATGCGGGCAGCTGTCCGCGTCTCGCACCTGTCGTGCGCGCAACTTTTAAGCGTGCTGCCCCAAATGGGCGTGCCGCGCAACGTCGCGCACCAGGGTCGTCGCGCAACTAAAAGCGATGCGCCACCAACTGTGCGCAACTTTAAAGCGATGCCCCCAAAGATCGTCGCGCTAAAACGATGCGCGCCCCCAAAGGATCGTGCGCGCAACACGTGCCTGCCCCAAAGGGTGTGCGCGCAACAAAGCGTGCGCACCCCCGTGGGTCTGGGGCCCAAAAAAAGCGATGCCACCACCGTGGGGTCGTGCGCGCGCAAAGTGCTGCCCCTAGTCGTGCGCAACAAAAGCGTGCGCCCCAGCGTGCCTGCAATCGCGTGCCTGCAAGGCTGTGCGCAGCAAAAGCGATGCGCCCACCGAAGGTGGCGCAACAAACGATGCCGCACCATGGTCGTGGGGCAACAAGCGTGCGCCACCGAAAGGTCGTGCGCGCAACAAAAACGTGCCTGCCCCCCAAGGTTGCGGCAACAAAAGCGATGGGGGCACACCGAAGGTCGCCGCAGCCTAAAGCGATGCCCCCACCTGTCGTGCGCGCGCTAAAACGTGCTGCACCCCAAATGGGAAAAAGCGATGCCGCCAGTAGGACTCGTGCGCGCACCTAAAGGGGGCACACCAAATAAGACATGCGCGCAACCTTTAACGTGGGGCACCTAAGTGCCTGTTGGCGCGCAACGGGGATGCGCGCCACGAGTCGATGCGCGCAACCAGCGATGCGCCACCATGGTCGATGCGCGCAACAAAACGATGCGCCCACCGAAGGTCGGCACAAAGCGATCGCCGCAACAGCGTGCGCGCAACAAAACGTGCGCGCCCCCGTGGGTGTGCGCGCAACTGCAAAGCGCCGAGGTCGATGCGCGCAACAAACGCGCACCAGGGATCGTGCGCGCTGGGGTGCGCGCCACCTGGCTTGCGCGCAACAAAGCGATGCCGCCACCAGATCATGCCCCCGCAAAACGTCGCTGCCGCCGTAAGATCGTGCCAGCGCAACAAACGTGCGCCACCTAAGGAGTGATGCGCAGCAAACAGCGCGCACATCAGATCGTGCGCGCAACAAAAGCGTGGGGCACCAAAGTCGTCGCGCAGCCGATGCGCCCCGTGGGTGTGCGCGCACTAAAAGCGATGCCGCACACCGGGGCTCGTGCGCGCAACCCCAAAAAGCGATGCGCCGGGACAAAACGATGCGCACACCGCGGG
>WFMF01000593.1:82055-95270 GCA_011033025.1 Beroe forskalii | reverse complement strand
GGGAGTCCAATGGGAGCCCTAAGCTGGAGTCCCACGGAGGCTCTGGGAGTCTTCCGGGAGTCCTACAGCTACAGGAGTCCTATAGGAGGCCCACGGGAGTCCCAAGGGAGTCCCCCAGGAGTCCTGCAAGAGTCCCACGGGAGTCTCGAGGGAGTGCCACGTGAGTCTCGAGGGAGTCCCACGGGAGTCTCGAGGGAGTCCCACCGGAGTCTCGAGGGAGTCCCACGGGAGTCTCGAGGGAGTCCCACGGAGTCTCGAGGGAGTTCCATGGGAGTCGAGTCCCCCAGGAGTACTCCGGAGTCTGGGAGTCCCACAAGTTTCCAACGGGAATCTTACGGGAGTCCTGCGAGAGTCCCATGGGAGTCCTACAACTACGGGAGTCCCCCAGAAGTCCTCCGAGAGTCCCACAGGACTACGGGAGTCTCGAGGGAGCCCCACGGGAGTTCGAGGGAGTCCCACGGGAGTCTTACCAGTGGACTCCCGAAGGACTCCCGTGGGACTCCCTAAAGACTCCTGTAGGACTCCCAGAGGGCTCCTGGGGGACTCCTGGAGGACTCCAAGAGGACTCCCGGCAGCCCCCGTAACACTCCCTTGGGATTCTGGCAGGGCTCCCAGGGGAATCCCGTAGTAATTCTTTTGAATAGTTGATTGACTGACAGGAGTTATTGCAAATTCTACTTTCAATGCATGGAATTGAAGAGGTTGATATTAATACAATCATAGATTGGTGTTTCAAATTTCAAGTTTGTACACTGTACAGTTACCATTTGTGTTATAACTCAGTCTTCTATTGATAAGCTCATACTTAAATTATGCAAATATTTATATTCCACATTTATTGGTAAAATAAGATAATATTATCATGATATGAAATATGGATAAATTTGTTTAAAGTTTCACTTGGTTGCATATGCAACCACCAGGCCACTGTACAAATACAGGCATAATATATCCAGTTCAGCCTAGTGGTTGCATATGCAACCATGCACCATTTGACTGGCAACGATTTTCCCTAGTGGTTGCATATGCAACCAGAGGGATTTCTGGCCCCATGGGGGTCCAAACCTCAAATTTGATGGTAGAAGTTATGCGACCTCATCTAGACACAAAATCCAAAATTTCATCAAAATCGGACCAGGTTCTGACCTACCGGGCATTAAGGGGTTAACATTCCATATGCACGGGATTCCATTTCGTCCCTGACTAAAGATCAATAACTTAAATATTACAAAAATAGAAAAGTATAAGCCAAGGCAAAGAGTTATTCAATGTTATAACTGTTTCAAGTTTGGCCATGTTGCTAAGCTTTGTCGTCAGACTCACCAAACGTGTCAGTTCTGTGCTGAGAATCATAGTGCTGATGAGTGCCATATGCAACAAACTAAATGCTGTAACTGCAATTCAAATCAGCATTATGCAACCAGCAAAATATGCACCACCTTTAGGAAAGTTAAAGAAGCTATAGAAGCAAGCAGGTACTAGTTTAACCCACTTCAACAAACCTTAAAGCTTTCTTTATGTATATAGCTCAAATAAACATATCAAAAGTATCAGCACACTCAGAAATAGCTCTTGATAGATTCATGAAAGATAACAAACTGTCAGGAATAGCCATCCAGGAAACAGGATCATGGACCCCATTGCCTGGTCTCTTCTGTACCTCAAAAATATTCCAGAATGATATGTCATCCAGCAATTCCCCACTGAAAGGAGTAGCTTTAATACTGGAAAATAATCTGCAACCTGAAAAACTAGACATGTTACAAAGGGAAAACATTGATTCAGTTTGGTGTCAGATAAAACTGAATGGAAAAAGAATAATTATAGGCTCAGTCTACACCTCTCCAACATCAAGTAGAACTGATGGTCTGAAAGGCCTACTTGATCACATTAACCCAGATATGCCAAAGGGGTGGAAAATAGACCCTCAAAGTATGGCGCTATACTGTTGAGCTGGTAACTTCTCTAGTGCTGGAAACTATTTTTATACATAGAAGAAGGATCAAATTTTTCAGAATAGAAAAAATTTTAGGATTTCATAAAATGGTTTTGCTGCACGGTGGCCCCAAAAATGGTGAAAATCAGAAATTTCAATTCGATCACTTTGATGTGCCACTGTACTCATAATTTCGACTTATATGACGTCAAAACGGTTGCTTTTTGTAGCAGAAAGATTAAATTTTCATAGTACCAATTTTCACTTCATGTGGAGCTCAAATTTGAGACCTATAACCTGGGCAATATGGTGGGGTGGAAATCCACCCCTTTGTCCAATAAGCCAGAGGTCGTTCGAAAAAAAAGTTTCATAAAATTTCAATCTGAATGATTTATTTTACTATTCATATGGTTTGGTACGGTGAACAAAACTCCTTTTTCGAAAATATTTGTCCGTTCAGGATTTTGGGGTGGAAAATCACCCCTTTGTCCAATATGAAGTATGAAATTTCAGATGATTAACAAATATGTTTCCATTGAAAGAATGACGTGCCAAGGTGATTTTTGGCGATTTCTGTGACAAAATATTCATGCTAGAACTGGTTTTACCTACGAAAATGGCATATTTTCGGGATTTGGGGTGGAAAATCACCCCTTTGTCCAATATGTGGGTAGAGGTCGAAATGACGAAAATCGATCTGAGGGCCATAAAACTGAATTGTACGTAATTTTTTCATTATTTCGGCATTGTATAGACGCCTTTGAACAGAATTTACAAATTTGGAAAGGTTTGGGGTGATTTTCCACCCCTTTGGCACCCGAGACCCTGGTTTTTGAAGGCTGAAATCTTGAATATCAGAATTCATCAAAAACACTTCGGTTACCGAGAATTTACATGGAAGATACGTTTATGTGCTCAAAATTTATAGTTTTGGTGTCATTTACGTCATTGTCATTGCTTTTATTCTGCAAATAAGAACATTTGAAAATATTTGTGGAACAAAAAAAGGTAATGAGAAGGATTTTCGAACCTCTGGGGAGAGTCAGCCCACGAATTCTAGGAGGTTAGCTGTTTTGTTGATCTAAGTAGTGATTGCTGTCGCAGACTGTTAGTATTGCCCTCCCTGATACATTCCAATGGGGTACCCCGACATCACTTTGGCACTTTAGCAGTACCACAGCAGTCATGTGGCAGGCCAACGCAGTAATGCTATGGTAGCATGGTACAGTTAACTGCTGGTACTTAGTACTCACCACAGCACCGCGATATGACAGAATCTACAATAGCAGATTCAAGCTTCAGTCTTCATGGTTGTCTGATAGTATTCAAACGCTAGTAGCAAACATCAAAAATCGCTTCACTGAGAACCAAAGCAGGTAGATCTTGAGAAGACCTACTCACTGCCAGAGTGCTGCGGTGGTGCTTTAGCAGTGCTATAGCTTTATCTCAATAATGCGACTGCATCATCGATGTTATATATCATGTCAATTCAATTGACAATAAGGCACTTAAAAACACTTTTGAAACAGGGCACCTAACTGTTATATCACTGCAAAGCTGGTCTGGTAGTAAAGCAGCAGTGCCTTTGCAGCACCACAGCAATAGCTTTACTGTCGACTGTATATCGTATACCTCAGTAATTCCATAAATCTATTAGATTAGCAATTCACCTGTTCCGACGTCATACTGGCACTGCTATAAAAGTAGTAGCTGCAACGGAGTAGTGGTGCTGCCCTTGCATGCAGTACTTAACCTCCGTGACACAGCCGTTGTGCTATGTCACTGCCGCTACTGCAGCAATGCTGTGGTAGTCCTGATACTTCTGAGTGGCTCTTCGGTGATACTGTTATTACTTTCAAATAAGACTGACATGGTCTTTCATGAGCACTGCCATTAAACGTCTGTGAAGCTGGGAGGCTGCCATGAACATTCCGCATGACCATGTGCAGCAAAGCTGAAAAACGACCGGACACTGCCGGTGCCGTTTTACTGCCATAGCACGTCCAATATCCAGTATGTTAGTACATACTTACATAGTATTCTTATAGTATTGCCGGGGCTTGCCATGATACATGTTTACTTGAAAGTTGAAGCTGCCGTTTTACTCTCAATCTTATTTTCTTATTACCAAGTTACTGCTGTATCATAAAAATGGAAGTAGCACTGCCATATGGAACTGCCCTGGCCCAAATTAGATTACTATGGCGTTGCCCTGAAACTACATTCAACTGCCGTGACACTGCTGTAAGACTATCATGAAGCTGCCGTTTTACAGCACTTTGTACATCTTCTGTCATATCAAATAGTAGTTTGGATAGGTTCCAACAGTACCATGGCTCTGTCACAGAACTGCTGTGGTACTGCTTAGCACCAAAGAGATGACCGGGTTGCCCTGACATCTCGAAAGCCTGCCAGAGCAATAACCATTGAAGAGAACCAAAACAGCTAACCTTCTAGAATTTTGATCTGACTCACCCCAGAGGTTCGGAAATCTTTCTCATTTCATTTTTGTATCCTGAAATACTCTTATTTGCAGAGTAAGAGCAATGACAATGACGTAAATGGCACCAAAACTATAATTTTTGAGCACATAAACGTATCTTCCATGTAAATTGTCGGTAACCGAAGTGTTTTTGATGAATTCTGATTTTCATAATTCAAGATTTCAGCCTTCAAAAACCATGGTCTCGGGTGCCAAAGGGGTGGAAAATCACCCCAAACCTTTCCAAATTTGTAAATTCTGTTCAAAGGCGTCTATACAATGCCGAAATAATGAAAAAATTACGTACAATTCAGTTTTATGGCCCTCAGATCGATTTTCGTCATTTGACCTGTACCCAATATTGGACAAGGATTTTCCACTCCAAATCCCGAAAAATATACCATTTTCGAAGGTAAAACCAGTTCTAGCATGAATAATTTGTCACAGAAATCGCCAAAAAATCACTTGGCACGTCATTCTTCAATGGAAACATATTTGTTAATCTGAACTTCATACTATATTGGACAAAGGGGTGATTTTCCACCCCAAAAATCCTGAACGATTAAATATTTTCTGAAAAAGGGAGTTTTGTTCACCGTACCAAACCATATGAATAGTAAAACAAATCATCTAGATTGAAATTTTATGAAACTTTTTTTCGAACGACCTCTGGCTTATTGGAATAAAGGGGTGGATTTCCAATCCCACTGATTTCGAGAACGGTAAAACATATACCTCAAAATACTTGATTTATTTTCTTAGTTAGACTTTCACCTGGGAAAAATTTTTATTTTTTTTCGAGAAAAAAATTTTCCAAAAAAAATTTAAAAAAAAAAAAGAAAAAATTTCAAAAAAGGGGGTTTTTTTAATTTTGAACGGGGGGGTTTCCCCAAAAAAAAAAAAAAAAATTGAAAAAAAAAAAAAACCCATTTTTCCTTTTTTTGTTTTGAAAATGGAAGTGAAGAAGTTTTGCAAAATTTTAAAAAAAAATTTGGCAGGGTTAAAAAGAAAAAGATTTAGCCCTTAAATAAATTTAAAATATAAATGCAGCTTGGAAAAAACCCCCACAAAAAAATTTAAATTTCAAAAAAAAAAGGTCAATAAGGGCAATAAGACCAAAAAAAAACCCAAATAATCAAGAGGGAGGTCTACTTAAGATATTAGATCCCAAAAGGGAAAAAATTTTCCCCCCCAAAAGTTAATACATTCAAAGTTTAAGTAATCAACACAGCTTGTAAAGACGGTGAAGGCAGACGGTTCAAAAGGGAAATCTAAAACAACAAAGCAATATTTGACAAAAATAATAGAGCTAAAGGAAGAACTGACAAAAAGAAAAAGAACTCCTGATAAGGAGGAGAAGAACAATGAATAAAAAAATGCCACATCATTCTGGAGAAATATAAAAGATATTTGCGCCAACCAATGCAATTTCATATAGGAAATCTCATGGATGGTGATATACTGAAAACTACAGATGAAGAAAAAAGAGAAACTATTGCACAAGTCGTTCTTCACAGGCTTCCACTTGAAAGACCAGGGAGCCAGATCAAAACCATGATGCAAGCATTGAAAAGGAAGACAATAAATCACCAGCATTTGATCACTGCAACCATTAGTTTCTGACCCACCACCAACCATGAAATTTGCTATGAAGACACATATGGGAGCAATAAGAAAGCAACAGACCATGATAAAACAGTAGATCTACCTTTAGTACACTTAAGAACGCATCACGAATTTGTTACAGACTTTAAGATCGGCGCATTTTATTAGTGCGGTTTTTTTATGAGACGAAAACGATGTGTAAAGATGAATAAAATTTGAAATTTTCCTTGATTTACGACATCACATTCATTCATAGGACCAAAGCAATATACAATTTTACAATTATGACAAGAAACAAATTTTTCAAATAGTAATGAGAAGTATCCACAGTCTGACCACAAAACTACAGGCAGAAGTGCTGTAGTTTGACCCGCATATATAATCTCAGAAAGGCAACATAATAATTTCATTCTTTAAACTATTTGAAGTGAAGCTGACGGTCATGATTCATTAATTCATGTCCGAAAAACCAAAATCGGAAAACGCAAAAATTCATAAAATTGTCCAATTTAATTAGCATATACTTAGTTTTATGCGACTTATTGTACATTTATGACTTAATTAGTGCGGTTTTTCCAAACCGCATCAATTAAGGATTGTTCTTAAGTGTACTAAGGTAGATGGTTTGCACCCATGTATACCGGAGACATCTAGGAAAATCAGCCATCCAAGTTTTTGGTATGCCTTATCTAACCAATACGAAAACTGGTACTGATCTGGAACAAAGCCAATGTCAGATTTATAAGGAAAGAAGGCAAACCAAATTACATAAACCTAGTTCATATCGACTCAATAAGTATCTGCTCGTATATTAAAGATATCTGAGAGAATATTGGATAGCCGCCTGAGGAACTTTTTATCATTTTCGAAAAAGAACATAGATGATGATCAAGAGGGTTTCACAAATGGACGTTCAACCACTAGATATCTCTTTAGGCTCCTTGCTAATCTAAAAGAAATAAAGAGACAGAAACTTGTAGCCATTGCATTGTCTATTGACTTTGGAAAAAGCGTTTGACTCCTGTCCATTCCCATCATTAATTGTCAAGCTAAGCAAATTTGGAATTTGGGGAAAATGCTGAGACTTTTGAATAATTTCCTAACAAAACAGAAAGATATATCTCACTGTCAATAACTACACAGGGATAGATCTGTATATGCTCAATCTTGGCCTACCTCAGGGATCAGTTCTTTCCCATTTCTGTTCCTGCTCTATGTCACTGACATGACCATAGATCTCCATCTACTATCAAGGGGAGTGGATAAGCTGTTTTAAATTTGCTGATGATGGCACTATTCTCATATCCCATGACACACTAGAAAAATGCCACAGCATGGCCCAAAAAGTCTGTGACCATCTCACTAAATGGTGCAAGAAGAACAAACTTGTAATTAACTGTGATATCAATAAAACAGAAGCTATGGTACTGAAAAATGCACTTCCACATGGTCAGAACCACATACCTAGGCTCACAGTTGATACCAATGAAATACGATATGTGAAAGCTTCAAGAGTTCTTGGGATAATCATAGATGAAGATCTCAGCTTTAAACAGCATGCTGAACAAAAGCTAAAAGAATGCAACAGAAAGTGGGGACTTATCACTAAATCAACAAACCGAAATCATGGATTAAATGTGAAAAGCCTTTGTCTACTGCTTAAGACAGTCATCCTGACAAAGCTACATTATGCCTCCCCCCTATGGCTTGGGGCCAATCTGGACTTATACAAAACATTCTGGAACAAAGTTATAATGAAAGTCTCAGGAGCCACCTTAAACCCTTACAGAGATCTAGTTGAAATGTCTGTTGAACTGCCTCCACTCTCTTTACAGCTAGAAATGCTCACTGTAAAATTCTTCTGCAAAGCACTTTCTGACAAAGATTTCATCACTTCAACTCTTGCACAGGTTGAAGGAACACTTTACAAAGAATTCTTCCCCCAACTTCTTGCTATCAAGAAATTTCTCATTCAGAAGCAAAACAGTCAAATTGTTACCAAGTTCAGATCATTGAATCTTTTTGATATGATGTCTCAAAATAGTATCAGTACAACATACACTCTGACAGAAATAAAAGCCTATCAACAGAAAATGTGGCTTCAAGACATTATTGAGGGAAATCCACAAACAATGGATCGTATTCAGAATCTTCATATATTTGCAGTGAAGTAGCATCATACATTCTTCAAGAGAATATGGCTATGAATAGACACCACTTGTTTGATTACAGTACAACTAAAGAAGAGGACAGCTTTTATTAGACTACATACACTAACTCCCTCATTTTTGGACATTCCAAGGCAGCAATAACAAATGACCCTAAACAGAACACATGCCCATTTTGTAAGTTGAGTCAAGACAATGGCTATCATCAGTTAGTAGCTTGTGAAGAGTTGAAGGATGAAACATTTTGAATCCTTCATAACAGCACTAAATAGCAGTGGCACTAAAGACATCACACCATTCAGTCTCATTAGGGACATAGTTGCTCCTCAAAATCCAGACATACATCTGCAGTTCATCAAAAGAGTCAAATTCTTAATGTCACAACATCAATTCTTGGAATCACAGCAACCATCTCAACAATACTGCCGTGTAGCAACTCCTTAATAAGTTGAAAATATCAGACCAATGATCTGATAATTTTGGCAAAAAACCCTATGAATTATGACTGATCTGGCCCCTTAATGTTGCTAACACTTAAAGAACGCTCCAATTTCAAGGAAAGACCTCTTGCAGGATAAATTGAAAATGAAGAGCCATAAAAAAGTCGTGTGTTTATGCATTCCTATCTTTTTATGGACGAATTGGAAATAGGCAGCTTTCTCATTATCCAGGTCAGCATGTTTTAGGACTAATCAGAAATACAAAGCTTCTTCTCCAAGTTTTGAATAATTCCATGGACTCAAATGTTTTTACTGTAGTCAGAATATATTCTGAACTTTATGTATATTTGAATTTTATGTTCTGGAATTCTATGTATATTTGACTCTCCTGTGTAGGACCTGCAGGTTTATAATGTTTGAAAATGTGGCTGGAGTCGGCACCTCCAAAACAAATGCGTCCTGAAAAACTAAGTAACTTTAGTACTATGGGACATGCGGAAAACAGGATCTGTTAGTTTTATATGTATCCTTGTAGTTGGGCCACTCCATAATTGCTTGACATGTTGAAATTTATGTTTAAGTGAATTGAATTTAATTGAATTGAACTTAATTGAATAGAATTGAACTAAATTGAAGTGAACTGAATCGAATTGAATTGAATAATTAATTTCTTAATTACAGTCATAGGTTTTTGATGACAGCAGCAATACTTAACTTTTTAATTTATTAATTTATTTAACTTAATTTATTTAGTATAATTTATGTGTGCTTCACTAGGAATGTCCCATTCTATTGTATTGATTATTGTTTTAAGAGGGTCCTACAGTTTATTTTCATAAATGATTCCCAAGATAACTAATTTAGCATTAGATAAATCTCAATGATAGATATTACAATCTTATCAAGTGAATGTTATGCCTACGTGTAGAGGTTCGATAGTACTTGTACTATTCTGATTTAATAATAATAATAATAATGTAATTACAATGCATGTACGGCAAAATGGTACCACAGGAACACGACAAAAATTAGCCTCCATTAGCCTCCATTAGCCTCTATGGAGGCTGAGTGGAGGCTGAGTGGCCAGTGGAGGCTAATTTCAAAATTATAGCCTCCACGGAGGCTAGTGGGAGGCATGAGGCTAATTTTTGGAAAAATAGCCTCCACTATGGAGGCTATATTAGCCTCCACTAGCCTCCATTAGCCTCCACTAGCCTCCACTCAGCCTCCACTCAGCCTCCACTCAGCCTCCACTCAGCCTCCACTCAGCCTCCATGGAGGCTAAATTTTTGGTTTAGCCTCCACTAGCCTCCACTCAAGAATTAGCCTCCATTAGCCTCCACAGAAATTTAAAAAGTCATTTTTGTGGAGGCTAAAGCCTCCATATGGAGGCTAATGGAGGCTGATGGAGGCTGAGTGGAGGCTAAGTGGAGGCTGAGTGGAGCCTAAATCAATAAGCCTACAAAACACAAATTTCTTGCTGAAAATGGTGATTTATGTGTACTAATGTGAAAAACAATATATAGCTTCAAACTTTCACACAGCTTCCACTAGGCTCCACTCAGCCTCCACTAGGCTCCACACAGCTACCACTAGGCTCCACTCAGCCTCCAATAGGCTCCACTCAGCCTCCATTAGGCTCCACTCAGCCTCCACTAGGCACCACTCAGCCTCCACTTAGCCTCCACTAGGCTCCACTCAGCCTCCACTAGGCTCCACTCAGGCCCCACTAGCCTCCACTAGGCTCCACTCAGCCTCCACTAGGCTCCACTGGCCACAACTAGGCTCCACTAGCCTCCACTAGCCTCCACTAGGATCCAGGCTCCACTAGCCTCCACCAGGATCCATTCAGCCTCCACTAGGCTCCACTCAGCCCACTAGGCTCCACTCAGCCTCCACTAGCCTCCACTTAGCCTCCACTAGGCTCCACCAGCCTCCACCCAAGCCCACTCAGGCCCCACTAGCCTCCACTAGGCTCCACCTCAGCCTCCACTAGGCTCCACTGGCCACCACTAGGCTCCACTAGCCCTCCACTAGGATCCAATAGGCTCCACTAGCCTCCGCTAGGCTCCACTCAGCCTCCACTAGGCTCCACCTCAGGGGCCTCCAGGCTCCACTGGCCACCACTAGGCTCCACTAGATCCACAAAACCACCAGCCTCCACTAGGCTCATTCAGCCTCCACTAGGCTCACTTAGCCTCACTAGGCTCCATTCAATTCCACCAGCCTCCACTGTTTCCCACTGAGCCTCCACTGGAAAACATTCAGCCTCCACTAGGCTCCACTCAGCCTCCACTAGGCTCCTTCCACTCAGGCTCCACTTCAGCCCACTAGCCCAGTGGAGGCTAGTGGAGCCTAGTGGAGCCTAGTGGAGGCTGAGTGGAGCCTAGTGGAGGCTGAGTGGAGGCTAATGGAGGCTGAGTGGAGGCTGCATGGAGGCTAGTGGAGGCTGAATGGAGCCTATTGGAGGCTGAATGGAGCCTAGTGGAGGCTGAGTGGAGCCTGGTGGAGGCTGAGTGGAGCCTAGTGGAGGCTGAGTGAAGCCTAGTGGAGCCTGAGTGGATTCTAGTGGAGGCCTAGTGGTGCCTAATACTAGACTTTGGTCTATGTTACAAAATGTACTCTTTTAGTAAAAACATGACATAAATTTAATTTTGTGGAGGCTAGCATATTATCTGTGTTTTTCATGATTTTAGCCTCCATTTGGAGGCAATAGCCTCCACTAGCACTGTCAAAAATAGCTTCCATAGAATCCAAAAATGACTTTAAATTTCCCGTGGAGGCTAATGGAGGCTAAATCTTGAGTGGAGGCTAGTGGAGGCTAAACTAAAATTTAGCCCATGGAGGCTGGAGGCTGAGGGAGGCTGAGGGAGGCCAGTGGAGCCTAGTGGAGGCTAGTGGAGGCTAATATAGCCTCCATAGTGGAGGCTATTTTTCGAAAATTAGCCTCATGCCTCCACTAGCCTCCGTGGAGGCTAATTTTTGAAATTAGCCTCCACTTAGGCTCCACTTAGGCTCCACTCAGCCTCCACTCAGGCTAATGGAGGCTAATGGAGGCTAATTTTTGTCGTGTTCCTGTGGTACCATTTTGCCTGCATGTACTTTAATTACAGTGCATGTACTGTAATTACAATGCATGTACTGTAATTTGCACATTCAACAGATCTTTCAATCAATCCATGTGCACATACATGTTGTACCAAATAAGTAAATATACCAGTTAGGCATTTAAATCTGATATTCTCAACATCAGATCAACTGTGGGGTTGATCAATTTGGTGACAAACACAAAGGAAATCATGACAGAGGCAGTGGGGGGAGTTTCAGTGTCCCAATTGTCCCTGTCCCAATTTACTTTTTTGAGTTTGGGACTGGTTTTTGGGACAATTGGGACAACTGGGAGAATTGGGACAAACGGAAAAGTTGAAAAAATCAGTCATTTTCTATTTTTACATTGATACAAGTTTTTCTATCATTAACATGATTATTGAATATTAACATGAAATTGAAAGTTATATTCATACTACTATACTAAATACATATTTTGGTTGTGTTTGTTTGCAGTGGTTAAGTGTTCCCACGTCCCTATAAAAAACACAGCTATTTGAGCTCCAGTTGTCTCTGTCACTTTTGTCCCAATTGTCCCAAATGTCCCATTTGTCCCAGTCTGCATTCACTTTTTTGAGTCCCTTTTGTTCCATTTTCTCTTTCCCATTTGTCCCAAATGTCGCATTTGTCCCAGTCCACATTCACTTTTTTGAGTCCAATTTATTCTATTTTTACTGCCCCATTTGTCCCAATTGTCCCAATCCACTTTTTCTTGAGTTTGGGACAATTGGGACAGTGACACCCCCCGGCAGTGAATTGACTGAACACTGTCAATATGAAATCTGTGAAGTATAGATGTATGATGACTTGTAGAAGGGCTGTGTGATAGAAAATTATTTTTAATAGATACTGAATGAAGCTCAATTAATTAATTAATTAGTTCTCATAATAAAGTGTGTTATATTCATTAACCACCTAGTATTATTTGGTTTAAAGTACACTCATATTTTGTTATTGTTTTTAGGTTATGTAGGTGGTTAAAGTAGGTGGTTAATGAATATGACACTTTATTAAATGAGAACTAATTAATTAATTAATTAACCACCTACATTGACCACCTACATAACCTAAAACCAATAACAAAATATGAGTGTACTTTAAACCAAATAATAAATTTACTGTTTATATTGAATGGAATGAATCTTTTGATTTCACACTAGTACCATGTTAATCTACTGATAGTTTCAGAATTTTAGAGATTTATATTTCAAATTGTGTTTTGACACACTTTACATCATGAGAAATAATCAATTTATCAATTAATCAATTTATTAATTTCAGAATTTAAGATTCTGTCTTTATGATCTCCATCATTTCCAGGATTATGGCATCTGTAGCTATAGATAATATGCTAAAAGAAACAGAAATCCCAAAGGGATTTTCTTTTGATAACTGTAGAAGGTATGTCTGGTAGTAATTTCATTGTACTGATCTGTTATTATACATACAACTGTTCTAATAATCATTTCAATTGAT
>WFMF01000593.1:49362-81955 GCA_011033025.1 Beroe forskalii | reverse complement strand
TTGAATACATTCAAATACGGTACATTTGCGCTTGGAATTGGATAATATGCCTGTTGTACATTTGGAACAGTATTCATTTGCATGCTATAACCTTGCTGCATAGGATACTGATGTTGTGGGACTGGTACTTGTGGTGAATTAGAATACTGTACATTTGGGGTATTATAACAGGATTTTTCACAACATTGTTGGGTTTACTTTGCAAGTTCTGATGCACATTGTTTACCTTATCCATAACGTGCGACTCATCAGTTATCTCAGCCGCGCAGTTTCTGCACGTAACTTGATAAACCTTCTAGCACTTGCGGTTCACTCTCTTTTTGATATATCGACGCGTTTGTAGTGCTTTACAGTGTCGTGCTGCGGCATTTACAGCATCAGTTGTCGAAATTCTCTAATAATTTAATACCCAACTCATCATTCCTAACTCCCATTAAAAAACTCTGGATGAGCTGTCTATTCTGCCGTATATTCTGGTCATTAGGGAAAGCCTCCAGCGCAATTTTCTCTAGCTCTCCAGCATATTTTTCGATACTTTCACCTTCATGTTGCTTTCTAAATTGTAACATAAACTCAGCAGGAACTCTCTCGCCCTGACGACTTTTGATACCTGTTTTGATAATAGTAAGCGTGGCATTATCAAACAAAGCATTTCTCTGATCATTTGTTAAATTCAAACCTTCGATAACTCCAAACGCCTCATCATCCATAAAGGACATGAAAGTACGATACAGATTATTAGCTGGCACATTTAACAATTCTACGTAATTTCTAAATTGTTTTAGCCAACTTGGGAAATTACTTTTCATTTTATACAACTCGGGCGATTTCGCAATTTGTGTAATCCGGTGCTGCTGTGCAATCTGACCGTCACCTGGTACTGCAACGTGTGCCATTTTCAGTTATGTATTTTCAACTTTTCAAATTCAATACAACTCGCCACTCGGTTATAATAGTAGTATATACAACTTACTATTACCGACAACTACCGATACAAATCTACGTGAGGATGAATAATTGCTATAACAGTTATAATTAATTCTGAATTTGATTCAAATTCAGTATCAACTCGAATATTATATCTTGTTTCAATACCAGCTTCTGGTATATAGACTTATATCATAAACTCTAATGCAGATTCTGCTTTTAGTATTTACAGGTAATTATTAACTTCGAAAGTTCGCGCCACTTTATGTTAAGTGGCACTTTAGGTTTATAGGAGCAATTTTCAGAGAGGCGATGTAAACTCGTAATTGAAGAAAGTTGAAACTAAAACTACTCACAGCATGATTTGCGTTACATTTTAAGAAGCCACGCGTTTATCTTTAAAATAAATAGCGTTGCGATGTCATGCAGCGCAAGCTGTGCGTGAATTACTTATACTATAACTACGTCACAATTTTCCTCTCTAACAGGGGGGGTCAGTTCTTGAGTTGTGCGAATCAGTGAGTTTTGAATTTGAAAGTATTTCTTCTCAGGATAACTTCATTTGGTAGTTTATTAATTTGGCTCTATTTTAAAAACATTGGGCATAACCGAATGTGCTGGCTATTGGGGATCAATCACTGATACTCTTGCATATTATCGTGTCGTCCCTTTTTCTGCCATTTTCTAGCCCCCCGCCCCCCCCCCCCTCTCCGGTCTAAATGCAGATGTCACGTGACCATCATTGGCTGACCCCTCCCCCATGCTGAAGTCTTCATCTACCAAACCTCCGACCCTTAATTTCCAAAAATGATGATCTCAGGACATGGTTTATAACAGAATTTGATCGGGAATTTTCGAAGCAGCAGCTTGACAGGAATATTTAAAAAAATCCAATCTTAAATTTAATCGTATCTTGCTATATGTGAGAATTTCAACGTTTTTGCTTATTTCAGCAAGCTCAAATACTGTTATTCCTCAGTCCCCCAGTATCATAATCTGTCATCATTTTGAACCCCTCCTCACATGTAGGTGAAGATGTGTCAGCTCCATAGGCAAGGGGATCATTGTCAGACGTTGTCTGACCCCCACTATGACTAATGATCTGTATTATTATTTCCATTTGTATGCAGTACCTTTCCATATCTCAGTTATTAACCTATTAATGACGAGACATAGATCTCATTGAGACTTGAAACTTGAAAACATGATCTTATATCTAAAATAGAGGAAAATGAAAATATGCATGATTTCCTGAAGAATTTTATTATTTGTCCGCGTGAAGGGATTTTTTGTCTGTTTCCGATAAATTTCAAGAGAAAGTACTGGAATTAATTTTCACGGACCTGAAAATCACGGACAGTTGTATCACGGACATAATTTTTACGGACACTAAAATTCACGCTGAGGTTCTCAGCGTACCGTGACTGTAATGTCCGCGATAATTTTGTCCGATAAGGTAATTTCAGTATATAAATATTAGATGAAAATACAATATACTTACCATAGACGAATCTGTATTAGTTCCTTTGGTTGCCGTGATCTTATCAAAATTATAAATTTGTGTCCCACTATTCACACAGACAACATCTGCTGGCTTCCTCTTCTTCCTAGAGCCGCAATACCTTCCATTGAGTAGTGAGAACTGCGAATAAGATACAATTTACCGGTATTTCAAAATTTTTGACTTATGTGCCATGATTTGACTTGTAATTTGGCTGCATATTGTTTAATGAATCCTATTTAAAGGGGTTCAGGCTTGATGGTTTGGAAGGCACGATTTTAAGGTAATGGCTGCAGGCTGACCCGAGAGGGAAATCCAGTGGACCATTTTGGGCCATGTTTGGTGCCTAAGCCCTATAATATTGACCCACTGCCGCCGCCGTATTGTCATGTTCTCCAAAATATCAGACCAGAAGCCCCCTCCCTCTACTCCTGTCCGGCAGACTGCTGCCCTTTGTCTTCTCAGTTAAACACAGATGAGTATTGATTGTGTCATCAAATCATTCCCATTGTCACAACTCATTCTCAACACATTAAACTGATTGCAGATTTAAACAGTGCTATTGTTAGTTGTTACATTTTGTTATAAATGGTTCTGAATAGATTGCGTATTCACAAGTTTTGTTTGATTCCTGTTTATCATATAATCGTTATTCTTTATGCAGCAATTTGTGGTTTAATAATAATAGCATTTTCTCAAATATTGTTTGATTCTTGTGTCCTTATAAAACACTATACTATTATGCTTAAGGTGCTGAAACAGCAAGGTGCTGTTGTTGCCATACGTGAAATCGTTGTCTGCTGGAAATACCTTATTGGTCCTTATTCAACCGACCCTTGAGGACAACAACAGCTTAGAAATTTGTGTCCAAAGGGCCGGTTAAAATGACTGGTTAGAGTGGGGCCGAATTAAATTAAAGGCCAGTTAATTAAGGTCAGATGAAACTTTTATTTCTTGGCATAATGGCTTATGTACGGTTAAACTCGTTTTACCGTCATTATAGAGCACAGATAATGTCCTAATTCATGATATAAGACCAGGATATGGGTTTTGATGCAATTTATATAGTATAAGTTCGTTTTCTAGGCTATTTCTTGGTTTGGCAACCGCTTGAAAAAGTTTTGTCCAAGGGGCCGGTTAAAATGGTTATTAATAGAGTAATAGGCATGTACAGCGAAATAACCAAATTATCCCTTCCAATTAATACTATCGGTTTACGTCAAAGATCAATGTTAATGGAAGCAACATTGCATAGCTAGCTGTGGCAAGACAAGTTGCTTGCTGTCATGGTTAGGTTGATAATTTGAGTGGTGATTTTCGATGGTGGAGTTAATGATTTCTACTAGACCACCAAAACCTTCACCTATCTGAAAATGGTGTTTTTTGTCATGTACAAGGTTTCGCTAAAGTAATAAGTATGAATGAATCGTAGCCCAATAAGCTCATCAAAAATTAACCATTTTCAACTCACATACATACATACTATCTCTTCGCTGCCTATTTCCAAATGAAGCATACATACCCCAACCCCATACATCTCATCATTTTTCTCTTCGTAATTTTTTGTATGTAACTGTTTATTGTTTTTTAATTTTTTATTTCGCAGTTTTTCAATCGGTGCTGTGATTGTAAAGTGACGTCAAGGTATAAATGCAGTGTGGAAGTAGTAAACTAGTTAGCCATAAGGTGGTATCAATCTCAACTCTCAAGTTATTATTGTATTAAGATGATATCAAAGTTGCTGCACAGGGGCGTAGCCAGATTTCTGAAAAGGAGGCGGCGAGCTATATTCAAAACCTGTTTTATGTTTTATTTTGTTGGCTCAAAGCTCTCATCTTATCAAAATGAACAGCATTTTCATATCGTCTGTCCAAAAAGGGGGAGGCAGCCGCCTGTGTCGCCTCCCCCCTGGCTACGCCCCTGTTGCTGCAGTAAGGCGACAAGTCAAAGTAGTAAGGTGGTGTCAAGATTGTAAGGCAGTATCAAGGTGGTTAGGCCGGTGTAAAAGTAGTGAAGCGGTGTAAAGTTCAAAATGTGGTGTCAAGGAACAGGTGATGTAAAGTAAGAAAGTGGCGTTAAGGCAGCAAGGCAATGTCAAGGTAATAGGCGGTGTCAAAATAGTAAGGTAAAAGAGTTGTGTCAAAGAAGAAAGGCGGTGTCCAGGTAGTAAGGCGGTGTCAACGTTATTCGGTGGTGTCAAAGTAGTTGTTTGGCGTCTAGGTAGTACTTGTAAGATGGTGTCAAGGTAGTGAGGTTGTATTTATATGCGGTGTCAAGGTAATAAGGAGGTGCAAAGGTAGTAAGGCAGTGTCCATGTATTAAGACGGTGTCAAGGTAATACTAATAAGGTGGTGTTAAGGTTATAATGTGGTGTCGAGGAAAATGGTGGTGTAAGGTGGTGCAAAGGTAGTCAGGCAGTGACAAAGTAGAAAGGCGGTGTCGAGGTACAGTAGGGTGTCATAATTATTGGCGCGGCGCTATTTTTGCACGAAAATTCTGTCCAATCAGACATCTTGCAGTGGCCATATCATTCCTTCTGATATATCAAATCCATTGATCTTCATTTCATTCGAAAGAAAATACATTAATCTTGAACCCAGTACAAATTTGAAACTGTTTATCAATAGGAAGCGAGATATTTCCGTTGAAAGCCCAAATTATCGATTTTTCGACCTCCTTTTTTCAATTACCTCGCTTGACCTTCCTGTTGGGTTTATGGGGAAAAGCTTTGGTTCATTAGTTAGAGCAGAAATAGCCCTTTCCCATGAGCTACATTGACCTTATGTTCGGCAATCTGCTTTGAAGAAACGTCCCAGATTCCGACAGATTTTTTTTGAAAAAAAAATTAGACCGGAAATTTTACTCATAAAAAACTTACTCCTTCATAAAATCGGTCAAGTTCAAGAACAGCCTCAAAGTTAAGGGACCGTACCTTGGGTTCTGAAAAACTTCTTTAGGTAAATTTGATGTCGTTGGAAAGCTAGAATGTTTCTCTACAAGCCTGTAATTTCGATAATCAGAAGTCGAGTTATGGACGATTGAAAATGGGCGATTTCATATCAAAATACACGCAATTTTCAAAACGCGCCAATAATTCTGACACCCTACTGTAATATGGTGGTGCCAAGGTATTAATATGGTGGTGTCAAGGTAGCAATTTGTCCTGTATCTGTGCTTTTGTAATAATCAGGCTACTGCAATCCGCAATACGTGGTATGACGATTCAAAAGGTAGCTATAACTGGTGGAAGTATCTCTTTTGCTCAGTGAAGATATCATGAGCTTGTCATTTTACTTTTGTGAATCCACATTCGTCATACATATTACCTCATCATTTCGAAAACATGCACACATGCCCAAAACATGATGAGCTCATTTCTGGACGGCCCCTAAAAAAATAAAGAAACATGATATGATATTATTATCAGCAATCTGAAGTTGAAAGTGTTTCACAAGGAATCGATATGATAGTATAATAGTCTCACGCACATTTAACATAGCTCCTCTGCAAATTACATCCCTTGATATCTAGCGTCTCTCACATACGCTTTATAAGGATGCTAAATGAAAAACCCATCTATTACATGAGCTCTATTTGATAAATCCGACACCGCATCAATGTTATATCTTCTCTACATCGACATCATATAAAATAGATCTTTGCTAATTCACATGCCAAGATATCATGCGTCTTCTTTGTATCCTCATGTAATTTATAGCCCCAAGATGAATATTATTCACAGTCATCCCCAAACCACAGCTACATATAACCTACGTGTTACAAATATGCGAAACACGTTCGACTATTATATTACTTTAGCGAAAGCCATTCATAACATATCTAAATTTATCACGGCTCCACTCTTCGAGTGTCGCGTGATAAATTAGATATAAATATTTCGTAGCAAGCTACTCAATATTTATATCCTATTACATACTCATTTCATTCGTATGTAATAGAGATATGTTAATTCCTGGTCTTTCGCTAAAGTACATATGATACGCTATAAAGAATGATAATATACCATAGTTTTCGTGATCTGTAGGTTGGTTGGCATAACATGATCTACATATCATGGAATTCTCCTCAGGGTCAAAACCGAAATATCTCACATCATCTGTTGCCACGACAACCCTGAAACGAATATAAGTCAATTTGGAGAGGTGCTTGTCAGACGCAGCCATATAATAATATATGCTTAGAGCACGGCTGGAATGTCGCACTCCTCACATGCGCTAAATGCTAATAATATACTTAATAGGGATTGGCAATAGGTCATGACGCTTGTCAAAATTATTGCACTTGTCTCGTCGTGCAATAATTTGTAAAGTAAACAAATTATTTTTAAGTGAAGTGTGCGTCGTATTATACGATAAACACAAATAATAAAGTTATCGTCTAACGTATCCCATTCACAGGAACAGGTTTAACTCAACGAAAAGGGGAAGTTTTCATTTACTGACGCCGGAAAGGACATCGGGATATTGACAGAGTTGCTCACGAGATATGCTAGCATTCAAACCATCCATGATACACTCTCAAGTTCCACCCACAAATCATCTCACAAATTTCAAGGTTAGCACCTTCTTCACTACCACCGTAAAATTATGTGCACTATCTCTCATAAGAATCCCTCACGGATTACGCTCTTCAAATGATAGCGATTGACAAAATACTTATAATGAGCTAATGTTACACATAGTGCTGTGATTCATGGTACTACTGTGTCACGCATTTTGCTGCTTATCATGGTACTACTGTGTCACGCATTTTGCTGCTTATCATGGTACTACTGTGTCACGCATTTTGCTGCTTATCATGGTACTACTGTGTCACGCATTTTGCTTATCATTGCTGCGTATCATGGTACTACTGTGTCACGCATTTTGCTGCGTATCATGGTACTACTGTGTCACGCATTTGCTGCTTATCATGGTACTACTGTGTCACGCATTTTGCTGCTTATCATGGTACTACTGTGTCACGCATTTTGCTGCGTATCATGGTACTACTGTGTCACGCATTTTGCTGCTTATCATGGTACTACTGTGTCACGCATTTTGCTGCGTATCATGGTACTACTGTGTCACGCATTTTGCTGCGTATCATGGTACTACTGTGTCATTTGCTGCGTATCATGGTACTATAACTGTGTCACGCATTTTGCTGCGTATCATGGTACTACTGTGTCACGCATTTTGCTGCTTATCATGGTACTACTGTGTCACGCATTTTGCTGCGTATCATGGTACTACTGTGTCACGCATTTTGCTGCTTATCATGGTACTACTGTGTCACGCATTTTGCTGCTTATCATGGTACTACTGTGTCACGCATTTTGCTGCGTATCATGGTACTACTGTGTCACGCATTTTGCTGCGTATCATGGTACTACTGTGTCACGCATTTTGCTGCGTATCATGGTACTATAACTGTGTCACGCATTTTGCTGCGTATCATGGTACTACTGTGTCACGCATTTTGCTGCTTATCATGGTACTATACTACTGTGTCACGCATTTTGCTGCTTATCATGGTACTACTGTGTCACGCATTTTGCTGCTTATCATGGTACTGGTACTACTGTGTCACGCATTTTTGCTGCTTATCATGGTACTTACTGTGTCACGCATTTTGCTGCTTATCATGGTACTACTGTGTCACGCATTTTGCTGCTTATCATGGTACTAATTTGCTGCGTATCATTGTCACGCATTTTGCTGCTTATCATGGTACTACGCATTTGCTGCGTATCATGGTACTACTGTGTCACGCATTTTGCTGCGTATCATGGTACTACTGTGTCACGCATTTTGCTGCTTATCATGGTACTACTGTGTCACGCATTTTGCTGCTTATCATGGTACTACTGTGTCACGCATTTTGCTGCTTATCGGTACTACTGTGTCACGCATTTTGCTGCTTATCATGGTACTACTGTGTCACGCATTTTGCTGCTTATCATGGTACTACTGTGTCACGCATTTTGCTGCGTATCATGGTACTACTGTGTCACGCATTTTGCTGCTTATCATGGTACTACTGTGTCACGCATTTTGCTGCTTATCATGGTACTACTGTGTCACGCATTTTGCTGCTTATCATATCATGGTACTACTGTGTCACGCATTTTGCTGCTTATCATGGTACTACTGTGTCACGCATTTTGCTGCTTATCATGGTACTACTGTGTCACGCATTTTGCTGCTTATCATGGTACTACTGTGTCACGCATTTTGCTGCTTATCATGGTACTACTGTGTCACGCATTTTGCTGCTTATCATGGTACTACTGTGTCACGCATTTTGCTGCTTATCATGGTACTATCACGCTACTACTGTCACGCATTTTGCTGCTTGTATCATGGTACTACTGTGTCACGCATTTTGCTGCTTATCATGGTACTACTGTGTCACGCATTTTGCTGCTTATCATGGTACTACTGTGTCACGCATTTTGCTGCGTATCATGGTACTACTGTGTCACGCATTTTGCTGCTTATCATGGTACTACTGTGTCACGCATTTTGCTGCTTATCATGGTACTACTGTGTCACGCATTTTGCTGCGTATCATGGTACTACTGTGTCACGCATTTTGCTGCTTATCATGGTACTACTGTGTCACGCATTTTGCTGCTTATCATGGTACTACTGTGTCACGCATTTTGCTGCTTATCATGGTACTACTGTGTCACGCATTTTGCTGCTTATCATGGTACTACTGTGTCACGCATTTTGCTGCGTATCATGGTACTACTGTGTCACGCATTTTGCTGCTTATCATGGTACTACTGTGTCACGCATTTTGCTGCTTATCATGGTACTACTGTGTCACGCATTTTGCTGCGTATCATGGTACTACTGTGTCACGCATTTTGCTGCTTATCATGGTACTACTGTGTCACGCATTTTGCTGCTTATCATGGTACTACTGTGTCACGCATTTTGCTGCTTATCATGGTACTACTGTGTCACGCATTTTGCTGCTTATCATAATTACTGTGTCATTTTGCTGCGTATCATGGTACTACTGTGTCACGCATTTTGCTGCTTATCATTTTGCTGCTTATCATGGTACTACTGTGTCACGCATTTTGCTGCTTATCATGGTACTACTGTGTCACGCATTTTGCTGCTTATCATGGTACTACTGTGTCACGCATTTTGCTGCGTATCATGGTACTACTGTGTCACGCATTTTGCTGCTTATCACGCATTTTGCTGCTTATCATGGTACTACTGTGTCACGCATTTTGCTGCTTATCACGCATTTTGCTGCTTATCATGGTACTACTGTGTCACGCATTTTGCTGCTTATCATGGTACTACTGTGTCACGCATTTTGCTGCTTATCGGTACTGTGTACATTTTGCTGCGTATCATGGTACTACTGTGTCACGCATTTTGCTGCTTATCATGGTACTACTGTGTCACGCATTTTGCTGCGTATCATGGTACTACTGTGTCACGCATTTTGCTGCTTATCATGGTACTACTGTGTCACGCATTTTGCTGCTTATCATGGTACTACTGTGTCACGCATTTTGCTGCTTAGTATCATGGTACTACTGTGTCACGCATTTTGCTGCTTATCTTATCATGGTATCATGGTACTACTGTTATCATGGTCTACTACTGTATCACGCATTTTGCTGCGTATCATGGTACTACTGTGTCACGCATTTTGCTGCGTATCATGGTACTACTGTGTCACGCATTTTGCTGCGTATCATGGTACTACTGTGTCACGCATTTTGCTGCTTATCATGGTACTACTTTTGCTGCTTATCATGGTACTACTGTGTCACGCATTTTGCTGCTTATCATGGTACTACTGTGTCACGCATTTTGCTGCGTATCATGGTACTACTGTGTCACGCATTTTGCTGCGTATAATGGTACTACTGTGTCACGCATTTTGCTGCTTATCATGGTACTACTGTGTCACGCATTTTGCTGCTTATCATGGTACTACTGTGTCACACATTTTGCTGCTTATCATGATCATGGTACTACTGTGTCACGCATTTTGCTGCTTATCATGGTACTACTGTGTCACGCATTTTGCTGCTTATCATGGTACTACTGTGTCACGCATTTTGCTGCTTATCATGGTACTACTGTGTCACGCATTTTGCTGCTTATCATGGTACTACTGTGTCACGCATTTTGCTGCTTATCATGGTACTACTGTGTCACGCATTTTGCTGCTTATCATGGTACTACTGTGTCACGCATTTTGCTGCGTATCATGGTACTACTGTGTCACGCATTTTGCTGCTTATCATGGTACTACTGTGTCACGCATTTTGCTGCTTATCATGGTACTACTGTGTCACGCATTTTGCTGCGTATCATGGTACTACTGTGTCTCGCATACTGCGTAGTGTTTTGGTAGATCTGATGTTTTGAATTTGACGTTGAGACGTAAGGCTGACGACGATAATCACATGATTTTCGAAAGCTTCTCTTCACAATTCTCTCGTATCAGTTATATCGTTTAAACTTCAATCTCTTGAGTTAGCCGTAAGGTGTGTGAGTGTCTTGTCAGACGTTGGCGAAGGCGAAGGGGTCAGACAACGTCTGACAATGAGTGTCTATGTCGAACAATTTTACAAAAATTTGATTATAAGATGCTACTTACTTTTCCACAGCCTTTGAACATAGGTGGCATTGCTGCTTTTTCCTGGGCATTAAAACAGCGGAAACACACGCAAACTGCAGAAACTTGGTAAACGAATGAATTAAAAAAGTCGACATTTCTTTGGTAAGTGTCATTTCCGGCACGCGCGAAGCTACAATTGTATACAGATACGTTAATTTCGCACGCGAGTATCAATTCAAGGCTTTTCCGTAGCGTGCGCGTCGCAAAAAAATCGCGCAAAGTTTCATCTGACCCTTATTTCACAGAAATAATGGTCAGATGACGTCTGACAAAAAACGACCATCCAGGAAAATGGCGCCGCGCCCTACGTTCATAGTAGTTTCTCAGCTTTCATCCAAAAACTGACCAATTATGTCAGCATTGGATAGCTGACTTCATATGATGTACCAACAAATCACTTCATACACCTTTCATACTTGCTTCCTAGTTTCTCTAACCAAGTCTTCTTCCACTTATTCCCTTTAAATGCACCTAGGTTCTGGGTGAGGAATACCAATCGTTTCTATCTTTTTAAATTATATTTGCTAAAGACTTTATTAGTTTATTGCTTATTGTTTGAATTTCGTCTACATCAGCCTATTTTACCATTAAAAGAACAGTTTTTCTGTTTGTTGTGGTCCTATAACTCTATAAGTATAAAATAGCTGCTTATAATCTGTTATCATTCACAGGGCTTCCTTTCCAGGTTTCAATCCTTGGATCCCTTTATTGATAAGTTGTATTTCATGAAGGCATGATATATGAATATTTTTCATAATCCTTCTACAGAAAGTAAGTTTAAGCTCATTTAAGACCCTGTTTCTTTTTCTTTCCATGCTATTTATGCCTGTTGATGCTCTATTATTGCTCTATTGTGAGTTTTCAACTTTTCACTTCATTGCCTACTTCATTTTCCACAAAATGCATTTTCTGTCTCCACAAAATATAGTTTCTGTCATTTTCACCTAGTTTTTGGTTTCTATTTGAGGCAAAATATTTCCCACTTTATACTTACAAACAATGGATCATATTCAGAATCTTCCTATATTTGCAGTGAAGTAGCATCATACATTCTTCAAGAGAATATGGCTATGAATAGACACCACTTGTTTGATTACAGTACAACTAAAGAAGAAGACAGCTTTTTATTAGACTACATACATAACAACTCCCTCATTTTTGGACATTCCAAGGCAGCAATAACAAATGACCCTAAACAGAACACATGCCCATTTTGTAAGTTGAGTCAAGACAATGCATATCATCAGTTAGTAGCTTGTGAAGAGTTGAAGGATGAAACATTTGAATCCTTCATAACAGCACTAAATAGCAGTGGCACTAAAGACATCACACCATTCAGTCTCATTAGGGACATAGTTGCTCCTCAAAATCCAGACATACATCTGCAGTTCATCAAAAGAGTCAAATTCTTAATGTCACAACATCAATTCTTGGAATCACAGCAACCATCTCAACAATACTGCCGTGTAGCAACTCCTTAATAAGTATCAGACCAATGATCAGACCAATGATCTGATAATTTTGGCAAAAAAACCCTATGAATTATGACTGATCTGGCCCCTTAATGTTGCTAACACTTAAAGAACGCTCCAATTTCAAGGAAAGACCTCTTGCAGGATAAATTGGAAAATGAAGAGCCATAAAAGTCGTGTGTTTATGCATTCCTATCTTTATGGACGAATTGGAAATAGGCAGCTTTCTCATTATCCAGGTCAGCATGTTTTGTGGACTAATCAGAAATACAAAGCTTCTTCTCCAAGTTTTGATTAATTCCATGGACTCAAATGTTTTTACTGTAGTCAGAATATATTCTGAACTTAATGTATATTTGAATTTTATGTATATTCTGAATTCTATGTATATTTGACTCTCCTGTAGGACCTGCAGGTTTATAATGTTTGAAAATGTGGCTGGAGTCGGGCACCTCCAAAACAAATGCGTCCTGAAAACTAAGTAACTTTAGTACTATGGGACATGCGGAAAACAGGATCTGTTAGTTTTATATGTATCCTTGTAGTTGGGCCACTCCATAATTGCTTGACATGTTGAAATTTATGTTTAAGTGAATTGAATTTAATTGAATTGAACTTAATTAAATAGAATTGAACTAAATTGAAGTGAACTGAATCGAATTGAATTGAATAATTAATTTCTTAATTACAGTCATAGGTTTTTGATGACACCAGCAATACTTAACTTTTTAATTTATTAATTTATTTAACTTAATTTATTTAGTATAATTTATGTGTGCTTCACTAGGAATGTCCCATTCTATTGTATTGTTTTTGTTTTAAGAGGGTCCTACAGTTTATTTTCATAAATGATTCCCAAGATAACTAATTTAGCATTAGATAAATCTCAATGATAGATTTTACAATCTTATCAAGTGAATGTTATGCCTACGTGTAGAGGTTCGATAGTACTTGTACTATTCTGATTTAATAATAATAATAATAATAATAATAATGCAATATGAACATATATTTAATATATTATTTGTAATTCATTTTTATGCAAGTTTTCAGTGAACACTTGACATAGTTTTTGGTGCCACTTGACATGCCTATTTGAGGCAAATCATTTGCATAATTTTTATGCCCAATATTTCATGTTAATTCCCACCATGTTCATGTTTTCACTTTTTGTAAAGTCCATGTGGCTCAGTGGGGAAAATAATAGCAAAGGAACACAGCGAAAATTAGTATCCATTAGTTACCATTAGTATCCGTGGTAACTGGGTGGATACTGGGTGGATACTATGGTGGATACTAAATGTCAGATTTAGTATCCACGGATACTAATGGATACAGTAGTCTATTTTTTAATAAATAGTATCCACCGTGGATACTAAATTAGTATCCACTAGTTACCATTAGTTACCATCAGTTACCATTTAGTATCCACCCAGTTTCCACGGATACTAAAAATTGCCGTTAGTTACCATTTAGTATCCATTAGTATCCACTGACGAATTAGTATCCATCAGTTACCACCACTTTGTAAAATCAATTTTCGTGGATACTGGAGCCCAAATTTGGTAACTAATGGTAACTGTTGGTAACTAAATGGTAACTAAGTGGTAACTGGGTGGATACTAAATGAAATAGTATCCACAAAATAAAACTTATTACCAAAACCAGAATAGCTGTGTACAAATGTGAATTTTAGAAATTAGTTACCACCACTTACAAGCCCCTGCCGCTCCATAAAAATATCATTCGCATTAATGAGGTGTATTTATTAGCCCTATACTCACTACTCAGTTACCATTAGTATTCACGCAGTTACCATTAGTATCCACCCAGTTACCATTAGTATCCACCGAGTATCCATTAGTATCCACACAGTTACCATTAGTATCCACCCAGTATCCACCCAGTTACCATTAGTATCCACCCAGTTACCATTAGTATCCACCCAGTTACCATTAGTATCCACGCAGTTACCATTAGTATCCACCTAGTTACCATTAGTATCCACCCAGTTACCATTAGTATCCACCCAGTTACCATTAGTATCCACCCAGTTATCATTAGTATCCACCCAGTTACCATTAGTATCCACCCAGTTACCATTAGTATCCACCCAGTTACCATTAGTATCCACCCAGCTACCATTAGTATCCACGTAGTTACCATCAGTATCCACGTAGTTACCATTAGTATCACACAGTTACCATTATTATCCACCCAGTTACCATTAGTATCCACCTAGTTACCATTAGTATCCACCCAGTTACCATTAGTATCCACGCAGTTACCATTAGTATCCACCCAGTTACCATTAGTATCCACCCAGTTACCATTAGTATCCACCCAGTTACCATTAGTATCCACCCAGTTACCATTAGTATCCACCCAGTAACCATTAGTATCCACCCAGTTACCATTAGTATCCACCCAGTTACCATTTGTATCCACTCAGTTACAATTAGTATCCACCCAGTTACCATTAGTATCCACCCAGTTACCATTAGTATCCACCCAGTTACCATTAGTATCCACCCAGTTACCATTAGTATCCACCCAGTTACCATTAGTATCCACCCAGTTACCATTAGTATCCACCCAGTTACCATTAGTATCCACGCAGTTACCATTAGTATCCACCCAGTTACCATTAGTATCCACCCAGTTACCATTAGTATCCACCCAGTTACCATTAGTATCCATTGTTTTAAACTTAACAACACTACTAATTACAACCAAATTTGAGGATGTCAAGTAAAATATGAAGTAAAAGTAAGAAGCTGTTGGGCTGGGGTGATGGGGGTTATGTGTCTCTACTGGCAGTCTGGTCCTGCTATGCTGTGATGGAGCTGTTAGCGGCCTGATTTGACTGGGCTGCCTGCCTGGGAGGGGGTGTGCTGCCGAAGACTAGAATCCTGTACTACTCATAAGTTGAGTATATATGTGCTTTTATATGTGCATGACAATATTTCTGTAAAAAGTAAAATAAAAATTTTGCTTGACATCCTTAATTTTGGTTGTGTTGTAGTGTTGAGACTGGAGTGCTATACTTAGTGTCCTGGAGGCATCCCTCATCTCCACTCTGAATTTTGTGAATTATTTAATGATAATCTGACACACTTGATTCTGCTGTTGTTAATTCATTGCTATTTTCATACCCAAGGGCAGGTTTACCAAATGGGATTCGTTTGAGCGGCCCAGCCTAACCGAGCTTACATTGCACTTGATGCCATCATATTGTTTTGTATGCATGGCCCTTCTTATCGTTCAACACTTTTGCCAAGCTACTGTTTTCTTTGATAGTGGACAAAAGGATTCTAATTCCGATCCACTTCTAGTTCACTAACTATATTTCCAATAAATGATATTATAATCTTATCATATTATAATGTAATTATATATGCTTAGGCAAGACTGAGGGATGCCTCCCATACCCTTTCACTCTCAATTTTGCAACCCCAAATCAATTTATGTATAACTGTATAAGTGTTTTCTGTTGCATGATTGTATAACAACTTTGAACTAATGTCTTAATATTTTGGAGCTTAAATGTTCAATGTTTCAGTCAATGAAAATACAAAAAACAGCTCGAAAAATCGGCATATATGCGTACGAAAATAGGTGGCTTTGGCGGCTATCTAACGGCGCCATGACGGCTGGCTCACCCAAAACCAATCAGAAATATCGATTCAATGTATCTCAACACATTTACGTGATCGGAAAAGTCAAACCAAACCGAACTTGGCCTGCAAACATATGCTTACAATTGTTACACGCATACGCGTATATGCTTACAATTGTTACACAGTTGTTCCATTTTTTCCAGAAACTATGTTCCACTTCTCCAAACGTTTCCAACGTCACGTACGGATGAAATATCATCAGATACTCTTTAGAACATCTGTAGCAACAATTTGAGCACCTATGACCCATTCGGACTGGTCAAACAGCTCAAAAAATCGGCATATATGCGTACGAAAATAGGTGGCTTGGCGGCTATTCTGGCGCCATGACGGCTGGCTGACCTAAAATTTATCAGAACTATCAATTCAATGTATCTACAACACATTTACATGATAAGAAAGTCAAACCAAACCAAACTCTGGTCAAACATATGCTTACAATTGTTACACGCATACGTGTATATGCTTACAATTGTTACACATTTGTTCCACTTTTTCCAGAAACTATGTTCCACTTCCTCAAACGTTTCCAACGTGACGTAGGGATGAAATATCATCAGACACACTCTCTAGAACATGTGTAGCAACAATTTGAGTACCTATGACCCATTTGGACTGGTCAAAACAACTCGAAAAAAAATCGGCATATATGCGTACGAAAAAATAGGTGGCTTTGGCGGCTATCTGGCGGCGCCATGACGGCTGGCTGACCCTAAAAATTTATCAGAACTATCGATTCAATGTATCTACAACATTTACATGATTAGAAAGTCAAACCAAACCAAACTCTGGCCGCAAACATATGCCTGGTCTTGTTACATATTTGTTCCGATTTTGTTCCATTTTTGTTCCAAAATCGGCGAAAGACTGACTCATCCCCCGAATTACCGGCATTTGTGACAAAATAGAAAGTTGTGTTTTTGGGTCATTTAACCCGTTTTGTTGGTTGCAAACAACCAGATTAGATAGTAGGATTTCATTTGACACTGTCTGAATCATTTTAGAATCGGTGATGACACAGTGATGACATATTATGACATCATGATGACTCAAAAAAATAAATTTTCAAAAAGTTCCAAATTTGTTCGAAATGACTTGAAAACCGTTTAGTTGGTCACAAAAGTCATAAAAACTTGATTTTGTCTCATAATTTTCGATTTTGTCAGGTAATATTGCGATATTGACATAGCCAGAAAAACAGCGAAAACGAAAAAAATCGGTCATTTTAGACGAAAAACGACTATTTTGTAAAGCTGGCAATTTATATCTTCTAGTTACTATGAAATTGACATGCCTGCAAAATTTGGTGTGGCTATCTATTGCAGAAGTCGAGATATGGCACTTGTCACCATTTTCATGACCTGAGAGTATCCGCCAAATTACCGGCACTTGTAACCAAGTGTGACAAAATTGAAATGCGTGTTTCTGGGTGTTTCAACATGTTCTGGTGATTTTATGTGATCAAATATGATTGCTGATGGCCATTAGATACTGCTTCAACCATCTTGAGGCCTCTATTCCTGAAAATGGTGACGCGGTGACACCAAGATGACACCCTATTGAATGTTTACTAGAAGAAATAAATCGTCATCTTATTAACAAAAAAGTCGATTTTTCGTCCGTGATGACCGATTTTTCGTTTTTTTACTGTATTTTCAGGCTATGTCAATATCGCAATATTACCTGACAAAATCGAAAATTTTGGATCAGAATCATGTTTTTATGACTTACTTTGACATTCTGAACGGTTTAAAAGTGATTCTGAACAAATTTGGAAAATTTTTGAAAATTTATTTTTTGTGTCACCATGATGTCATCATGTCATCACTGTGTCATCATTGACTCTAAAACGGCTCAGACAGTGTCTAAGGACCTCCTACTATGATATCTTATCACTAAAGTGAGTCAAAGTAGACAGAAACTCGTTATTTTGGCCCAAAAACCATTCAAACTGAAAACAGCAATAATAAACGTACCTAACGGTTGACAGTTTTTGGGTCATAACTCGGTTCCTGAACGTTTTAGGCAATATTTTGGTTACAATAGAATATTAATATGGCAGCTACGAACATTTTGAGCCAAAAGCCGAGCCCCTATGATTTTCCTGGACTTAGATAGGGCCTATTTTGTGGCTTCAAAACCGGTTTTTAGCCTATAACTTTGTTCCTGAGCATTTTAGACCATATGTTTATTCACGAGTCGTATATAAAAATGATGTTTCCGCTCATTTTGCGCCCTAAACGAAGTCTCTACGACCTTCCTGGACTGAGATACGAAATTATGGCCATTTTGGCGGCTTCCTCGAGTCTGGGCCCTCGAATCTCGAGAAACTCCCAGAAATATATGTAATAACGCTCAAAAATGCATCTTTCCGACGTGAAATGACCCAAAAAATCGTTTCCTGTCGGTTTCGTCATCTCAAATGAAATGGTTTTCATAATAATTCCAGTTTTAGGAGCTCAGGTCGAAAAACACAACTTTTTTAATTGCCAGTTTGGCCATGATGCACATTGTCTAAACCGATGAAATTCAGATATGTTTCAGAAAAATGGTTTATCTAAGACATATCCAACGGGCAGCATGGGAAAAGCCTTACTTTTTGTTCCAGAGACATTTATGTGGTCAAAAACAGCAAAAACCGCCAAAAACGGCCTTTTTGACGCCCAGCCGAGATTATCTCGTTACTGTGCCTACATTTTTTACGTGCGAGGGCTGATTTTTTACCAATTTTTTCCATGTTTAATTGAACTAATTTCAAAGGACAACCTTATATCATGCCCCAGACGCCTTTGAGACTATTTTAAAGATGGGAGCCTCAAAAAATCACTTAATTGGCCGGGAAAAATTCATTTTTTGAGATAAAGCAAAATCCTTTTGAGCGAAGTTAAATGGTCAGGTGAACTAAAATTCCTCCAAGTTTGGTGGTCGGGGCACTTTCCTAGCACGTACAATAGTCAAAAACGTCGTTTTTTGCTGAAAACTTAAATGCCGATTTGAAAATTTTAGTCATCTCGGTTATGGCTCATATTCGGGTAATTTTCATATTTCTATATACCTAACACGACTACATAGGCGGAAAGATGGCACCAGCTGAAAAAAATTTTCTGTGTCCCCTTAAGCCGGTTAGTTAATTTTATGTGTTGACTTCCACACTCTGGTACTTTTATAGATTTTTGAGTGCCTCTTCATAAAATCAAATTTCAAAGGTAAAGCTTTTACAGACTGTGTACCGAAACTTCTACGTTCGCAACAACGAGCATAAAAGAGGGAATAATATAGTCAAATTTAATCTACGAGTGATATTGTAGCATACTGTATATACAATAGAATTTATTGCTTTACAGATGATTATATTTCATGATAGCGTTGCCTACCGCACATGATTATAGAGCATACGTTTTTCGACCATTGTCGGCCAATCTTTCAGAAATCTTTATCACGGTTATACTCAAGCGACCGTTAATATCAATCGATTGCACAATGCACACCTCAGATGACACCTAGCGGTACCATTTGCCTGAGCACTCCAAATGAATAACTTGCTTACTGATATCATGAAAACAACCAACAGATCTAACCTACTTCTAAATAAGGACAGATTAACGACTTCGGAGATGAATAATGAATATCATTTCCAACTCACCAGAATCTGAGAGTATTGCGTTGGACTTTTTAGCCCTTTTCTTGGGCTGGAGCGTTTCCTCATCATTATCAAATTCATCACATAACTGGCCTTTTCTCTTCGATGGTAAAGCCTGGTGACAGGAGGCAACCATGAATAAATTGATATAATGCTAAGATAGGGATGTGAACTATTGTCTATCTGTACTCTGTAGTCCCATCAACTGATTTTAGCATTAAGAATTTAAAGAGTTACTGGGAAACGGTTTTTAGCCGATTCTATTAAATTGTAGTACAATAATAACCAAATTGAATACCATACGATTACCTTTTAACGTTTATTTATGGCATAAAAAGTAAAAAACTACAAAATTCAAAAAGATTTACCGGTTCAGACGCCTGTTCCACACCATTACTTTGTACCACCTCCTCGTTCTCTTTCCCTTCCTCCCCCAGTCCCTCGTCCTTCTGTTCCTCGTGTTTCCGTCCCTTGTCCTTCCGTCCCTCGTTCTCCTTATCCTGACCACTGCAAAGGACCAGAAGCAGCTCCAGTCGTTCCTCTTTACTCTTTCCCAATACCTTCTCGGCGCTCTCACACGCTGTTAGCTGTGCCGGGTCATCTTCCAAGTACTGAGATCCTTTGCTCATCCCTGTGTATATCTTGCAGTACCTGAAACAGGATTGAATTGGTAAAAACTAATATAGGAGTAACAGTTGGATTTGAGCTGGGTTTTATAGTAAGCACGGGGCCTGAATGGTAGCATTTGAGGACATTTAGATCCTATTTGGAGAAAGATCCAAATAGTATCTACAGTTTCAAACTTAACCAATCTATACAATCAAATTTTTGAGGATGATGAAAAGATGAAAAGGGAGTCGTTGAGTACTCAATGCTAAGCATTCAAATGCCTCTAGTCAAAAATCTCACAAACACACACACGATGTTTTTGTTTGTGTTTGTTTACCTATCGCTGATTTTTACAAATTACAAAGTTGCCTCCCCTACTAGGGATCGTTCACATATTACGTAAGTGATCAATTTTTCACCATTTTTAAAGTTTGAAGCCCCCCCCCCCATTTTAATAAGCCTCAATTAAGTTTACAGTAGCTCTATTTGTTACAATAACATAATTATGTTTCATGAATGAAAGAATGAAAAACCTCTCTCCCCACTGTTTGATTACGGAGTATGAGAACCATTGCTGAGTAGTGAGTACTTAATCAGAAGGAGCAACAAAAGTAGCAACTTTAAATCACCATTTGAGAATAAATTCAGTGTGGTATTGTAACATTGGCGAAACTCACTTTGTTGGGACCCATGCTCGTGTTGGGGGATCATCAAAGAACTGAACATGTGTCTTTTCAATGCCAACTTTGTTAGTCTTCTTGTATCGGCCAGAGACAGGATCACCACATACCAGGGCAGGCCACCAAGGAAATCCCTGAAGCTTCCCCCATACCAGATCGCCACGTTCATCTCTGAGAGATATCTTATTATAGTGTTAACTTTGCATCAACAGTACCTATTATATTAACGGGTGATGAAGAAAGATAGGAGTTGCACGTTTTCGGCAGACTGGAAGGAAATTATCATGACATCAGCTGTGTGAAATGAAATCCATAATTAAATTAGGGTTTATCCATCAGTCAGCTCACCCTTACCTTGGGCTTCACCATACCAGGCTCCACCGAACCTCGGGCTTCACAGATGTTCTGGGCTCATCCTTACACATGGGATCACCCATATGAGGCTCACTCTTACCTTGAGCTTCACCACACTTGGCTCAACCTTATCCTGGGCGTCACCATAGCTTGGGCTCCCCCATCCTTACTTGGGCTCCCTCATACTAACTTGGGCTCCCCTATGATAACTCGGGCTCCCCCATACTAACTTGGGATCCACCTTCCGAATTTGGCTCCCCATGCTAACTCGGGCTCTCGCATACTTGGGCTCCCCCATGGCCATACTTTTTCGGGCTCCCCAATATTAACTAAGGCTCCCCCATACAAAAATGGGCTCCCCCATTATACATACATGGGCTCACCCATACTAACTCGGGCTCCCCCTTACCAACTCGGGCTCCCCCACACTAAATCGGAATCCCCAGACTGCCCTTGGGCTCCCCCATACTAACTCAAGCTAACTCCGACTCCCCCATACTTATAACCTACTCAGGCTCCCCCATACGTACTTGGGCTCCCCATACTAACTTGGGCTCCCCCACACCAACTTTGGCTCCCCAAGTTAGTGTGGGGAGCCCGAGTAAGTAATAAGTGTGGGGTCTGAGCCCGAGTTGGTAAGGGGGAACCCGAGTTAGTTTGGGGGAGCCCAAGTATGTATGGGGGAGCCCAAGTTAGTATAGGGGAGCCCGAGTTAGTGTGGGGGAGCTTAATTTGGTATAGAGACTAGAGCCCAAGTTGGTAGGTGGATCCCAAGTTAGTATGGGGGAGACCAAATTAGTGTGAGGGAGCCCAAGTTAGTATAGGGGAGCTTGAGTTAGTACAGGGGGCCATGTTGGCACGGGGGAGCCCGGTTTGGTGGGAAGCCCAGACAATGTGGGGGAGCCCGAGTTAGTATGGTGAACTGGGGAAGCCTTAGTTGGTGTGGGGGAGCCCGAGTTAGTATGGGGGAGCCCAAGTACATATGGGGAGCCCAGTTTAGAGTGGGTGAGCCCAGTTAAGTAATAAGTATGGGGGGCCCGAGTTGGTAAGGGGGAGCCTGAGTTATTATGGGGCCCCTAAGTATGTTTTGGGGAGCCTGAGTTAGTGTGGGGCAGCCCGAATAAGTATGGTCATGGGGGAGCCCAAGTTAGTATGGGGGAGCCCATTAGCATGGGGGAGCCCAAGTTGGTAGGTGGATCCTAAGTTAGTATGAGGAAGCCCAAGGTAAGGGTGAGCCTGGTATGGGTGATCTCATGTACCTATCTCAGTGAGCCCAAGCTATGGTGACACCCAGGATAAGGTTGAGCCAAGTTTGGTGAATCCCAAGGTAAGGGTGAGCCTCGTATGGGTGATCCCATGTTTCAGGGTTAGCCCAGAACATCAGTGAAGCCCAAGGTTCGTTGGAGCCTGGTATGGTAAAACCCAAGGTAAGGGTGAGCCTGGTACAGGTGAGCCCCTGTATTGGGGTTATCCCAAGGCATTGGTGAAGCCCGAGGTTAGGTGGAGCCTCATATGGTGAAGCCCAAGGTAAGGGTGAGTCTGGTATAAGTGAGCCTGAGCCCCTGTATTGGGGTTATCCCAAGGCATTGGTGAAGTCCGAGGTTCAGTGGACTCTGGTATGGTGAAGCCCGGCAATTGGGTGAGTCTGGTATGGGTAAGACCATGTATAGAGATGAGTGGATGAGCCCAGGACAATTGGGTGAGCCCTAGATTAAGGGGAGTGGTGTAAAGGGGAGCCTTGAGAAGAGGTGGTCCCATGTGTAGGGGAAGCATATTAAGTAATATGCATGTCCAATATCGACTTACTCATCATTGTCATCCTCATCATCAGTAATGATTATACTCTCAGTAAGCTGCTTGGCTTCATCCTCCATACTTATGTCTGCATCAAAGATTTCTGTATCCAGATCCTGTTTCCTCTTCTTGGGTTTCGTCTCACTCTCTTCATTTGATGCTTTATGGCTTGTCGTAGAAGGAACAACCTTAAAAAACTTCTTCATAGCAGGTAGGTAGGAACCTCAAATTTGATTGTATAAATAAAATGAAAGGTTGAGTATTAGTAAGGGCTATACCAAACATGGGTGTGAAATAAATCTTAATCTAGGTTTGAGGGTTTAATCCGATAGCATATAGGTCAAATATATACCAGAAAAAAAGTCTCAAAAATTTTCGATGCGGAAAGCCATTTTTTGGCCACGCCCTTTTTGGGCAGTGCCCAAAAAATGAATGAACGATATCTCAGCTTCTATTTGAGGAAAAGTTATAAATGACCACTCTAACTGACGTAGAATTGTTGGTTTTGGTAGGGTAAAACATGGTTTTAAGGTTCTACCTCAACCCATTCCCGAGATAATCCCAAATTTGGCCATTTTGGCTGTCCATGAGGCCCATATGGGCATTTGGACAGCTTATGAGACGAAGAACAACAGAACCGTGTAACTCGACTGGAAATGATCGGTTTATGAGGGTAGAGCTTGGTTTCAAAGCTCTATCTCAACCCGTTTCCGGGATAATCCCCATTTTGGCCAATTTAGCTGTCCATGAGGCCCAATTTGGGCATTTGGACAGCTTATGAGATGGAGAACATCGGAACCATGTAACTCAACCGGAAATGATCGGTTTATGAGGGTAGAGCATGGTTTCAAAGCTCTATCTCAACCTATTCCCGAGATAATCCCAAATTTGGCCATATTGGCTGTCCATGAGGCCCAATTTGGGCATTTGGACAGCTTATGCTCTTATGAGATGGATAACATCAGAACCATGTAACTCGACCGGAAATGATCGGTTTATGAGGGTAGAGCATGGTTTCAAAGCTCTATCTCAACCTATTCCCAAGATAATCCCCAATTTGACCATTTTGGCTGTCCATGAGGCCCAATTTGGGCATTTGGACAACTTATGAGATGAAGACCATCAGAACCATCTAACTCGACTGGAAATGTTCGGTTTGTGAGGGTAGAGCATGGTTTCAAAGCTCTATCTTAATCCGTTTCCGAGATAATCCCCATTTTGGTTATTTTGGCTGTTCATGAGGCCCAATTTGGGCATTTGGACAGCTTATGAGATGGAGAACATCGGAACCATGTAATTCGACCGGAGATGGTCGGTTTGAGAGGGCGGAGCATTGTTTTAACGCTTTATCTCAACCCTTTCCCGAGATAATGCCTAAATTTGACATATTGGCGCCCTTATGGCTCAATTGGGGCACCCAGCTGAGGTACTCAATGTGATGACTAGCTTTGTCATCAAGAAATAATTGGTTTGTGGTGTTGAAGATTTTATATCCCAAGTTCTTCACGGGATAATTCAAGCTATTGCCTTCTTGGATGATATTGGGGAAAGTCTCTCCTGCACTGTGGTTAATGGTAGCTCCAAGACTCATGACCCTATGAACGTCGACGTTTTAACACGTGTAATCAATTTCAGATCATCTCAACATTTTCGGTGCCATCGGTCATAGATTCGTACAATGAGGTTTATTGTTGGCCAGAGATAGAACGATCGACTTGTTTAAGCTTGCTTTCACCTTCTTACTTTCTTAACATCCAAGGGTTGCATGGTTTGTTTTGTGCAGTTTCATCTTCAATTTATATTAAAAACAATACCTATATAGCTATATTATTCATAGAAACGTGCCCATCGGTTCATTTTGGGCTTTTGGGATACTTCAGGAGGGCGTACCGCGTAAGCCCAAGGGATTTATCCGGTTATGACCCGAGTCCATAGGATGAGGGTCTAAACCAATAAGGACCCGATCAGGCGAGTGTCTATGTATTATAGACCCGCATGAAAACGTCAGAGGGTTCTATAAGAATGTAATTGTGGGGATTGATCATCACATTTACTTTCTGAGCCACATGATAGTATATTTATTTTACCCGGAAATAGATAAAGGCCATAAATAGAACACAAGATTTTATTGTAGAGTTTATTGCAGAGTTTAAGGATCGAGGATGCACGCTAGATGTGATTGGTGACCTTGGCTTTAATAACCAACTTTGTAAAAAGATAAGAGGAATCATAATAAGTGCCGTTCTAGGTCAGTATACTCACGTTTGAGGTTATTGATTTTGCTCGAGACATAAATAGAAATGAGTCTTAAACCTTAAACCATGCTCTACCCCCTTAAACCGACCATTTCCAGTCAAGTTACATGGTTACATGGTCTCCATCTCATTAGCTGTCCAAATGCCCAAATTGGGTCTCATGGACAGCCAATATGGCCGAATTGGGGATTGTCTCGGGAACGGGCTGAGATAGAGCCTTGAAACCATGCTTTACCCTCACAAACCGAACATTTCCAGTCGAGTTAGATGGTTCTGATGGTCTTCATCTCATAAGTTGTCCAGATGCCAAAATTGGGCCTCATGGACAGCCAATATGGCCAAATTGGAGATTATCTCGGGAATAGGTTGAGATAAAGCTTTGAAACCATGCTCTACCCTCATAAACCGATCATTTCTGGTTAAGTAACATGGTTCTGATGTTCTCCATCTCATAAGCTGTCCAAATGCCCAAATTGGGCCTCATGAACAGCCAAAATGACCAAAATGGGGATTATCTCGGAAACGGATTAAGATAGAGCTTTGAAACCAAGCTCTGCCCTCATAAACCGATCATTTCCAGTCGAGTTACATGGTTCTGATGTTTTCCCTCTCATAAGCTGCCCAAATGCCCATATTGGGCCTCATGGACAGCCAAAATGGCCAAATTTGGGATTATCTCGGGAATGGGTTGAGATAGAAACTTAAAACCATGTTCTACCCTACCAAAACCGACAATTCTACGTCAGTTAGAGTGGTCATTTATAACTTTTCCTCAGAAAGAAGCTGAGATATCGTTCATTCATTTTTTGGGCACTGCCCAAAAAGGGCGTGGCCAAAAAAATGGGTTTCCGCATCGAAAATTTTTGAGACTTTTTTTCTGGTATATATTTGACATTTCCATTGGTTCTTTTACCATTGAGTCAAAAGAGAATAGATAAATTAGTAATTACACACTAATTGTAAATGAAAGCAATGAAGTTAATAATGTAGTTTAGTTTAGTTTAGTTTAAGAGTTATGGTATTTAACCATCACTGCTCACAAAGACAATATAACAATCATGTTCGTTTACATTCTTTACGCACCTTTGAACACAGGTGCCCATTTAACATCATTATAAAAACACCTTCAGAAAAACTGCAACTAGAATTGAGTAAATTAACAACATGTGAATAATTTATTAGAAAATAAATAGACTAAAAATGCCTCACTATATGGCAGCAAAAAATACTAGATTAATAATAACAAAATAAAAGTTTAAAAAACTAACTGTATCTAAAACCTCAATGACCTATGCTGAATAAATGTTTATTCCCTTTTTTCTTTGCCACAAATGGGTTATCACTCAGATACTGGTTGAACCTTTTCTTGTTATGTAAATAAGTATCACCCTCTATTTTCTCAAGAACAACTGTAGATATGTACCAAAAGTTATTAGGTGAAAATACTTGTGCATTAGTCTTGTAGTGTTCTAATAAAGCTTTAAATGTGTCAACACTTGAGGCAGCTCTAACAAATTTAGGCAAATCATTCCAATAAGGCTTAATTCTTTCTCCAATAAAATTCCCATTAATTCTATTAACCTCTTTAGACAGATTTTTACATGATCTTCTGTAAGTAAGTAAATTTCTTCTACTCCTGCCTAATTTAAATAAGCCCTGACCATAGCTTACTTTATCATTCAGTATCTTAAAAGTCTCAATAAGATCGCCCCTTATTCTTCGTTCAGCTAGAGTAGTAAGTTGTAGCCTGTCTAACCGCTCACTGTAGGGAAGAGTACCTATGCCATTTATCAATCTGGTGAAACGACGCTGGACTCCTTCCAGTTCAAGAATGGTACCCCAGTTCCCATGGTGAGCAGCAGGACTCCAAAGCTGAACACAGTACTCAAGCTTTGGGCTAACAAGAGCTTTGTAAATATTCAGCATAACTTCAACATCTTTAGCGATAATATTTCTACTTATCCATGCTATAGTCCTATTTGCATCTTTTACACATTTTGCAATATTTAAATCCCATTTCAAATTTTCATCCATAAGAACACCTAAGTCTTTTTCTGAACATGTCTGTTTAAGAGCCCTATCATCTAAAAAGTATTTATTCCTTGGATTATCATTCAAATCTATATGCATCACCTTACATTTATCTAAATTAAATTTCAAAAGCCAAGTTTCCTCCCAAATTTCTAGTGATCTCAAGTCAACAGAATTTTCATCAAAATTAGTAGCATTTACAATCATCTTTAGATCATCTGCAAAAATTTTAGAAACATTTTTCATTCCATCTGGTAAATCATTGATATAAAGGACAAATAATAATGGTCCCAAAACTGATCCTTGAGGGACACCTGACTTAACATCCTTAACATCAGATTTCTCTCCTCTAACAACAGCTCTCATTTTTCTATTTGATAAGAAATCCTGAATTATTGCCAATGTTTTACCACAAATGCCAAACTTTTCTAACTTTAAAAGAAGTCTATAGTGAGGTACAGTATCGAAAGCTTTCATAAAGTCTAGGTAAAACACATCAACAGGTGAACCTTCTTCAAGAATACTAATAATGCTATCTACTGTGTCTAATAAGTTTGACAAACAAGACTTTTGAGGAACAAAACCATGCTGGTCATCAGTTATATTACTCTCAACAAACTCAAGGATATGACGTTTAACAAACTTCTCATAAACTTTGCATAATATACAGGTAAGAGAAACAGGCCTGTAGTTGTAAGGGTTATTCCTAGAGTCCTTTTATGTAAAGCTGTCACATGTGCTTCTTTCCACATATCTGGGATGGTGGCTTTGAGCACATTTATTAAACAATAAGGTTATCACTGTTACAAAGTCTTCATTATCAGCTAGTGCTTTCAAAAGTTTTGGATGAACTTTATCTGGTCCAAAACTCTTATAAACATCAAGCTTGCTTAACTCATCAAAAACATCACTATAAGTTATGGATATATCACCACATTTTTCAACAGCTTCCCTTCTATAACAAGCTTCTGGTAATGGACCCTGAGGTTCTTCAACAAAGACAGAACTAAAAGCATTGGCCAAACACTCAGCTGTCTCATGGTCACTTGTAGTACGTGAACCATCAGGCTTTACCAAGCTGGTTATAGTTTCTTTCACTTTGTTACGGGATCTCAAATATGAGAAGAAAGCACGAGAGTGGTATTTGAGGTTTTTGGTAACTTTTTTCTCATATTTGATCCTAGAATCACACTCACAATTCTCGAAAATTTGCTGTTTTTCTAAAGCAATAGTCCAGTTTACTTTATTAGGGTTCATATCAAAATCATTCCATGCCTTATTTTTACCTCGTATAGCTCTTTTTAACGATCTGTTCACCCAAGGGGTATTATAGTTAATATCAATATTACTCTGAGTACTTTGTAGAGGTACTCTATCTGATAACACATTCAGTTTATTAAATATATCTGTCCACATATCATTAACAGAAAAACTATCCATAGCATTGGGTTTGAAGTCCCAGTCTATTTCTTTAGACCATTCCAAAATCTCTTCACTTTTGATTTTGGACCAGCATCTACGTTCTTCATTGACAACCTTGTCCTCTTCAAGTGATGATAGGTGAGGCAAGCTGAGCTCCACACTGATAGTAGCATGATCACTCTTACCAAGATGACTGCCTAGTTTGAAATCATTTACAAGACTATCATCCGTGAATAAAAGTTGATCTAATTAGTGTAAGGGATAAGCACCCTTAGCTTGACTTTGCGTCCCAATAAGATGTCACCAGGACACCAGAGTGCAGTGGAAATTGTGCTTTAGTGGACATATTCCAGCGAACACTGGACCTATAAATACTGTACAATTAATTCATGGGTCCGTATACTATGTTGTATACAATTTTACATATGTTTTTAGCTTCCCCTGGCCTAACCAGGGGTGTAGCGAAGCGAGCAAGGCGGGGCGCGGCGGCGCGCGCGTAAAACTAGGGATGTGGTAAGAGCAAGTTTTTAGCAAAATGATATGAGTGCAACTTGAGCATTGTCGGCCGTTGACAGATCAGACCGGAAACCCTTGTGTCCTTGTGAGAATCAGCGCCGCGCGCACGGCGTCGGTCCTCAATTGTCAATCACTTCGCAGCGCGGCTGGCGTCAGCAGGTCATACGACAACATGAACGTGACAAAGATGCTATCGCCCGATCGCCCAACGGCAAAGTTTGTATAGTGAAACGACGCGGTGAGGGGTTCAGGCAACGCCTGATCACAACGGTGACGCGCGCGCCAATTGCAATTGCACACAAGATGGCCGTGCAGTTAAAGTAAAACAAATTTAAAATTTGCTAAACACTTATATCCCTGTTTGGGTTCCGTAGGGAAGCGCCGCGCGCGTACACACACACCTATGCGGGCTTAGGAAAGCTAAAATGCGTGTTGCATTGACTTAATGTCATACGATGTATTGTATTACCTGCTGCACTGTATGAATATGAATCTCACGAGGCCGACGGTTTGTTAACCGATGACAAAGTCGTAAGATGTTACCCTACCCTCGCGCGCGCGGCGCAACGTTCCACATTTGGACGTCACTTTGCGCCTTCCTTGTCCAACAACAAGACAAAAGAAAGGGACGGACATCGCCCGTCGAATGACAAAGTTGGCGTGCGTGGCGCGAAAAGAGCTGAACGCGACGCCCTGAATAATTGGATATTAAACATAGCAAAACTTTCATGCAAAGAGTTAGCAGCCGCGTGTCCCTAAGCCACCGCGGCACCGCGCCCGCATACCTATAGATAGCTTAGCTGTTTGTTACGCTAACCAGGACCCTGGTTAGGGGAAAGCTGTTTGCTAAACACGTATATCCCTGTGTGCGTTGCGCGTACGCACACCTATGCGGGCTTAGGAACTTAGCTGTGTGTACGCGCCGCACAACGCGAACAGGGGTATACGTGTTTAGCAAAGCACCGTGGCAAGCGATCCATTCTGCATTATTCCATTGCATTATTTAATAAAAAAAAACGCATTAATTTCGTATGACTAAATCCAAAATCAAGCATGGGAGTTGGTCTCTAATTCTAACTTTAGAGAGCGTCCAAAGACGTTTTACTTGCTTGATTGACGGGATGGGCCAACTTCCGTACTCTGAGAGGTTGAGATGCCTTCAGCTTACGACTTTAGCTGAAAGACGTTACCGAGGTGATCTTATCGAAACTTTCAAAGCTTTCAAAAATATCAATGGGTTAAACAATATTTTCAATTTCAGTAAAAATAGGCATAATTTGATCTCAAGTCTTAAAATTAAAAATAGTATTCTAAAAAGTATTCAGAGGCTGCATAGAGGGTTTATTACTGAGCGTGTTAGAGAGTTATGGAATAAACTGCCAGTTTCAGTGAAAGAATCTTGTTCAGTAGATGATTTTAAATGTAGATTAGAGTCTTTTAAAAATGATTGTATCAAATATATTTGAATTAAAAAGAAATCATTCTTCAAGACATCAATCTGCAAGACTTTTCTCCAACTCCATACTTGAACACCAACATGATTCCTTTAGGTAATGCAATGTGGAGAGCAGTAGGATCTTAATGAGTCACACCAAGATGAGTGGTGTGCAGGCATCTTCAGTCCAATACCTACCTCAGCTTTCAGGGTGTTTAAATTATGAGAGCTTTTTATGAGGTAGGCCCCCCAGCAGTCACCCCCTGGTACCAGGGTATAGCACCGTAAAGTGCAGTGACCACCTGCCTGAATGAATCTGAAACTTGCTCTTTGGTCTTTGTCTTTACTCCAAGCACCAAGAAATTAAGCAACACACTAAGTGAAGAGAAGTAGAGGACCGGTGGATGGATCCGGTCATTTGTGTCCTTTACGTTGCACATTAATGAAATTAATGCGAGTGGCATGCATCCTGATCCAATACTTCATCTTGAGAGATGCTTCTCCTGAAAATCAGGGTTAAAACATATTTGAATTAAAAAGAAATCATTCTTCAAGACATCAATCTGCAAGACTTTTCTCCAACTCCATACTTGAACACCAACATGATTCCTTTAGGTAATGCAATGTGGATAGCAGTAGGATCTTAATGAGTCACACCAAGATGAGTGGTGTGCAGGCATCTTCAGTCCAATACCTACCTCAGCTGGGTGTTTAAATTATGAGAGCTTTTATGAGGTAGGCCCCCAGCAGTCACCCCTGGTACCATCGTGCAGTGACCACCTGCCTGAATGAATCTGAAACTTGCTCTTGGTCTTTGTCTTTACCAAGCACCAAGAAATTAAGCAACACACTAAGTGAAGAGAAGTAGAGGACCGTGGATGGATCCGGGTCATTTGTGTCCTTTACGTTGCACATTAATGAAATTAATGCGAGTGGCATGCATCCTGATCCAATACTTCATCTTGAGAGATGCTTCTCCTGAAAATCAGGTTAAAACATATTTGAATTAAAAGAAATCTTTCTTCAAGACATCAATCTGCAAGACTTTTCTCCAACTCCATACTTGAACACCAACATGATTCCTTTAGGTAATGCAATGTGGAGAGCAGTAGGATCTTAATGAGTCACACCAAGATGAGTGGTGCAGGCATCTTCAGTCCAATACCTACCTCAGCTTTCGGGTGTTTAAATTGCGAGAGCTTTTTATGAGGTAGCCCCCAGCAGTCACCCCTGGTACCAGGGTATAGCACCGTCAAGTGCAGTGACCACCTGCCTGAATGAATCTGAAACTTGCTCTTGGTCTTTGTCTTTACTCCAAGCACCAAGAAATTAAGCAACACACTAGTGAAGAGAAGTAGAGGACCGTGGATGGATCCGTCATTTGTGTCCTTTACGCTGCACATTAATGAAATTAATGCGAGTGGCATGCATCCTGATCCAATACTTCATCTTGAGAGATGCTTCTCCTGAAAATCAGGGTTAAAACATATTTGAATTAAAATTGTATCAAATGTGGACATAATAGTATCTACTACTACTGGAACATTTCGGATGTTGTACTCAAAATAGAAACTGTAAGCTACTTAGAATAGACAGCAGCAAGTGAGTAT
>WFMF01000593.1:0-49262 GCA_011033025.1 Beroe forskalii | reverse complement strand
TCTCCTTCAAAACAACTTTTGAACAAACAACCTCATGGACTGTATTTCTCTCCATTCCTACTCGTATTTTCTCCCAATCCATTTGTCTTCTACTCTTCTCGTCTGTCTCTCAGCATTCTGCCACCTCTGCGTAGCTCCTCTGTCTGCTCCACGTAGGTAGGTCTCCTTCGCGCCATTGTACACAAAAAAGAGATATTTGTGTGTACAGGGAAGGGTGCTGTCGGGGAAGGATTACAGGGATCAATTGGGCTCAGGAGTTTGCGAGGAGACAGAATGAGACACTGGTGTTCTAGGCAATTAATATTCCTTCAAGAGCAACGTACAGAAGTTAATGCTTTAAGAACTGAGAAAACTATAAATCACAAGACCATGCAAACCACCTTCTCCCTTATCTAACGTGAAGAATCCCTGAAATACAAACATAAAACCAAGAAACCCAGAAACCGTGTCCACAATACTGATAAAACCAGGTTTTAACACTAATTACCCACAAGTGAACACCTGCTTCCCCGTACGTCTAATTCTGATTAAGCCATTGTGTACAATAAACATCGAAATGTTTTTCATTTCCACAAAAAATAGTTTCCCTCCAACTATTCTGTCTCAGCGGAGAGCCCGTCGTTTGCGCCGCGCACTCCAGCTTGTAGCTCCGAGAAAATTAAGCAGCTTTCCCATGAACTACTGAGCTCTGAACCAAACGCTCACACTGGCACGTGCTGCTCTCAGTGATACAATCACTCGTTCGCGTTACGCATTTTCGTCGATCGTGATCATATACCTCTAGCTGGGGGAGGGAAATTAAGCGCCTGCATACGGTAACAATGGACAAGAAATGTGCCGGCAGGCGCAATTCTTGTTACTCGTTACTAAACCCTTCAAAGTTCAATGTAGACGTAGACAGAAGTCCGAGGGGCGGTCGGAGGACTGCTACCTAGCACTGGTATTCTACCTTACCTAATATGGTCCTGTAATTTACCTGCTGCTTTGCGCAGTAAACTACAAGCGAATTTAGTTATGAACATGGACTGCTGCCGAGGGATGGTCAGAAGAGTGCTACCTAGTACTGGTATTCTAACTAAATATAGAACGGCGCATTTGCTGCCTAGAGTGGTTATTACACACGGCAAGTAGACTCACGGGGTATTCCTGGCACCTGATCACCACGACACACATCACATTGAACACCAACTGCACCTGAAAAAAGTAAGTGAGGTCTAAAACAGATTATATTAGTACACCTCATTCTAGTCTAAAAAAGAGAAATAGGGAAAATGCTTATTAGCCATAATACCACTACCATTTACTTATTTACCGGTTAGCGATAAAGGGGAATGACCCATAAATATAATAAGTATTATCATATAAAATTATACTCAGAACTTAATTGATGATATCAAGGCAAAAACAGATTTACGTTATCATGAATCACCTGAACCACCAAACCAACTCGAAGCCACCCAATAGCAGCAAAAATTGTTTTGACAATATTGTCGCATGAAAAGGTGAACGATATGAAAATAGCCAAAAACCAGCCCGAAACGAGGTAAAATTTTACAAACCACATAACTCTAACCTTTTACCTTAACCCTAGCTCTAACCCTGACCCGAAGCAACCCGAAAACACCCCGAAACCAGGAACCCAACCAAAAATTTGGATGGTTCTGCTTGTTTTGGGTAGATTTGGGTGGTTCCTGTTTTTAGTATAGATGGAAATATTGCCCTTGAAGCGGGTTATAGTTTTAGAATAGAAACACACACCTGTGGCAGTGGGAGCAGGAACAAAAGTCAAGGGGGCAGGAAAGCCTTCTGTAAAGTAGACCTTAAGGGGTGGAGCAGCATAGCCCTGGGTGGGTGGGGCAGCATAGCCCTGGGTGTATTGGGCAGCATAGCCCTGGGTGTATTGGGCTGGATAACCCTGGTTGGATTGGGCTGGATAGCCCTGGTTGGATTGGGCTGGAAGGCCCTGCATGGGCAGATAGCTTGAGGAGGCAACACTTTCGTAAGATGGTGGTACATCAAACTTAACCGCGTCAGCTTCATGACCCTTAAATACATGGCATTTTTACAGTAACAAATTATATGATGGTTAGTCCAAAGTTCAAAGAGTGATATGGGTATATATGATGGGATCATTCACATATTATGAAATCAAATGATTACGTTTTGTTACAGGGAGTTTTGGTGGTTGATCACTTAATCAAAGCATTCAATTTTCGACACATGAAAAATAAAATTACCTCATTGGGAACTATATTCTCCAAACCATCCAGTTGAGCATCAAGTGTTCTCTGTATTTCATCAATCTCATCCGCAAAAGTCTGATGATGATAATTATAATAATACACTCAATAAAAAATTAATTCTTCCTGACTTCAATCTGCAAGCTTTTTCACCAACTCTTTACTCTCCAGTGCCAAAGAAGTGGGAGGGGAGGGGGAGACGTTAGCAAATTTTTGACTTTTTCATAGGTAAAGACACTTTTAGGTAACCTCCCCATTAACATATTTTGAGCCAATGAAAACACCAAATTAACCAAAAAATTAAGATAGAATTATATGAAATAAAGTGTCAAAGGTAATCAATAATCATACAGCAAATAATTTTTCTTGCAGCTTCTTACATAGTGTTTTGTTCTCTTTTGGGTTAATTATATTGTGATTGGAATTTCAAGCCCCTTATATGTTTATATAACCCATCACACCCATATATTTGAGACCACCCCAATTGCAGTGATTTAGCTTATTTACTACCCACTCCATTTCGCACTGGAGAGTATCTGAACTGAACACCAACGAGTCCAATCCAAGTGAGTCACATCAAGATGAGCCATGTGCAGGTATCATCAGTCCAATCAAAAGGTACTTCAGCTTTTGGATATTTCAACAAAAGCATATATTTTATATGGGGCATACTTAACTCATTGGTTGATTGAATGGAATTGGTCAATCAATCAACTCCATTAAATTGAATGATGTGTTTTAAATAGAAAATATTTAGAGCCTAACAAATGAAATAACTATAAAATTTCTTTATTGAACACAACTCAGTCATTTGGGGCAGTATAACGTATCAATTGTTGGAATGGAGTTGATTTATTGACAAATTCCATACAATTAACTGGTGTGTTATACATGTGCCTATTATCACACCTCCTCATGTAGGCATAAAAACTCAACCATGATACTTACCATCTGGTGCTGAAGAGTCCAGGGGCTTTCTGAACTGGTATTAACTTTAAAATCAGTCCTAATAGGGTCTGAACATATCACTATACTGATGAAGTTATCAAATCAGTTTGCTATTGGTCAACATTAATTAGACAATTTTTCTGAATATACAAAAAAAATTGTAGCAAGCAACATAACTTTTCACTCCCATGTGAAAATTGGCCAAAATGCATAGGCTATTCAATGTGTAAAAAATCTCCGAAGAGAGTAAAATATTATATAGCTCGAGTAAGCACCAGACATTCATAATGAATGGTGTATCGCAATAACAATAAATAACAATAAATCAAAATATTTTCAACAGTCTGACGAATATCAATATATAAAAGCAACGTATATGAATGTCATATAATGTAATTTGATGTTGGGGAATCCCAGAGCACCGAGAAACATGATTACAAATCTGATTATAGAATAAACTGAGTGTAAAACAAATTTGATAAATTACTGATGAATAAAAAAATTATCGAAACTTCTGAAACTAAAGGGTGAAAGCAAAGTTAGAACATAAGAACTGGCCTTATGGATAAAAATCAAATTTCAAATTGCATTTTTATCTCAACAACAAGATATGGGAGTAAATGTCCCCCAATCAATTAGTAATCAGTTTTTGGTATGAGATTCAGATCAAGTGTGTCCATTTCTGATGTTTTTCCCTTGGGTTTGCCTCTATAGCCCCGGAGTGAAATGACACATGTCTTGAGAAGGTCGAATCTTATGCGTCTCCTCACGAAGGCAACAGTGTCACTGTAGGATTGCCCACTCTTATTGCTCAATTTCACAGCCAAGCAAAAACATGGTATTCCCATGAATCATGGATCAATCTACCTGAGAGGGTATGTGCCCCCAAAGAAATTTGAAAAAGTTAAGCCTTCAAAAACAGGCATTTTTTGAGCATGAGTTAAATCTTTGACATTGAATTTTTGTTTCGAATTAATAGTAGAATAGTAGAAAATTTTTGACAAATCATCAACTCAAATATTAAACTAATTTCACCATATTATATCACTATAATTATTGTGATTGTTAGCATTTTACAGATGATAACTAGTTGAGAAGTGAGGAGGGATATTTAAAAGAGCACTTTTGAAATGCAGCTTGAATACATCACAGATTGTCCGGACATAGAAATAGAAATATAATAATTAATGATATTTAACCACTCATTTTAACCATTCATTTTAACCCAGGTGTCCATTTATTCAATTTTCAAGAACATGAACATTTAAAATTCAATGTTTTGCTTCATTTCATACAGATGAATAGTGAATTTGTACTTTTGCCAGCTTTTTTGCTAATTAAGTACAGCTATTAAGCATCCGCCGTCGAATTGCCTAGCCAGGGCCTTGCACGCACCTGCACCACCAACTCCGCAGAGATCTCGACAAATAAAAAACTTGGTGTTAGACAAAGGCGCAAAGCTGCAAAGCAAAGGTGACGTACAAATGTTGAAAGTTGTTGCTTGGCCCCCTCGCGCGCGCCCCGACTCACAGAGTCGGGGCAAAAAGTTGCGCCGCGCGAGCGAGGGTGGTTATATCCTACGACCTTTTTGCTAAACACGTATACCCTTGTTATCGTCGCACGGCGCGCTTCCTCAGAAGCGCGCGGCGCGTACACACACACACACACACACACCTATGCGGGCTTAGGAAACGATCTTCATTCTTAAAGGTAAACCACGAGAAGGGGGGATTGGGCTTTGATTATGTATGATTATGAGGGGAGAGAGGGGGTTAATGAGAATGGCAAAAAATGATTACATAATATGTGAACAATCCCTCATCGTAAAATTGCTTTTAATTAATGTTATAGTTAGTTTAGTTTAAGAGTTATGGTATTTAACCATCACTGCTCACAAAGACAATATAACAATCATGTTCGTTTACATTCTTTACGCACCTTTGAACACAGGTGCCCATTTAACATCATTATAAAAACACCTTCAGAAAAACTGCAACTAGAATTGAGTAAATTAACAACATGTGAATAATTTATTAGAAAATAAATAGACTAAAAATGCCTCACTATATGGCAGCAAAATACTAGATTAATAATAACAAAATAAAAGTTTAAAAAACTAACTGTATCTAAAAACCTCAATGACCTATGCTGAATAAATGTTTATTCCCTTTTTCTTTGCCACAAATGGGTTATCACTCAGATACTGGTTGAACCTTTTCTTGTTATGTAAATAAGTATCACCCTCTATTTTCTCAAGAACAACTGTAGATATGTACCAAAAGTTATTAGGTGAAAATACTTGTGCATTAGTCTTGTAGTGTTCTAATAAAGCTTTAAATGTGTCAACACTTGAGGCAGCTCTAACAAATTTAGGCAAATCATTCCAATAAGGCTTAATTCTTTCTCCAATAAAATTCCCATTAATTCTATTAACCTCTTTAGACAGATTTTTTACATGATCTTCTGTAAGTAAGTAAATTTCTTCTACTCCTGCCTAATTTAAATAAGCCCTGACCATAGCTTACTTTATCATTCAGTATCTTAAAAGTCTCAATAAGATCGCCCCTTATTCTTCGTTCAGCTAGAGTAGTAAGTTGTAGCCTGTCTAACCGCCTCACTGTAGGGAAGAGTACCTATGCCATTTATCAATCTGGTGAAACGACGCTGGACTCCTTCCAGTTCAAGAATGGTACCCCAGTTCCCATGGTGAGCAGCAGGACTCCAAAGCTGAACACAGTACTCAAGCTTTGGGCGAACAAGAGCTTTGTAAATATTCAGCATAACTTCAACATCTTTAGCGATAATATTTCTACTTATCCATGCTATAGTCCTATTTGCATCTTTTACACATTTTGCAATATTTAAATCCCATTTCAAATTTTCATCCATAAGAACACCTAAGTCTTTTTCTGAACATGTCTGTTTAAGAGCCCTATCATCTAAAAAAGTATTTATTCCTTGGATTATCATTCAAATCTATATGCATCACCTTACATTTATCTAAATTAAATTTCAAAAGCCAAGTTTCCTCCCAAATTTCTAGTGATCTCAAGTCAACAGAATTTTCATCAAAATTAGTAGCATTTACAATCATCTTTAGATCATCTGCAAAAATTTTAGAAACATTTTTCATTCCATCTGGTAAATCATTGATATAAAGGACAAATAATAATGGTCCCAAAACTGATCCTTGAGGGACACCTGACTTAACATCCTTAACATCAGATTTCTCTCCTCTAACAACAGCTCTCATTTTTCTATTTGATAAGAAATCCTGAATTATTGCCAATGTTTTACCACAAATGCCAAACTTTTCTAACTTTAAAAGAAGTCTATAGTGAGGTACAGTATCGAAAGCTTTCATAAAGTCTAGGTAAAACACATCAACAGGTGAACCTTCTTCAAGAATACTAATAATGCTATCTACTGTGTCTAATAAGTTTGACAAACAAGACTTTTGAGGAACAAAACCATGCTGGTCATCAGTTATATTACTCTCAACAAACTCAAGGATATGACGTTTAACAAACTTCTCATAAACTTTGCATAATATACAGGTAAGAGAAACAGGCCTGTAGTTGTAAGGGTTATTCCTAGAGTCCTTTTTATGTAAAGCTGTCACATGTGCTTCTTTCCACATATCTGGGATGGTGGCTTCTTGAGCACATTTATTAAACAATAAGGTTATCACTGTTACAAAGTCTTCATTATCAGCTAGTGCTTTCAAAAGTTTTGGATGAACTTTATCTGGTCCAAAACTCTTATAAACATCAAGCTTGCTTAACTCATCAAAAACATCACTATAAGTTATGGATATATCACCACATTTTTCAACAGCTTCCCTTCTATAACAAGCTTCTGGTAATGGACCCTGAGGTTCTTCAACAAAGACAGAACTAAAAGCATTGGCCAAACACTCAGCTGTCTCATGGTCACTTGTAGTACGTGAACCATCAGGCTTTACCAAGCTGGTTATAGTTTCTTTCACTTTGTTACGGGATCTCAAATATGAGAAGAAAGCACGAGAGTGGTATTTGAGGTTTTTGGTAACCTTTTTCTCATATTTGATCCTAGAATCACACTCACAATTCTCGAAAATTTGCTGTTTTTCTAAAGCAATAGTCCAGTTTACTTTATTAGGGTTCATATCAAAATCATTCCATGCCTTATTTTTACCTCGTATAGCTCTTTTTAACGATCTGTTCACCCAAGGGGTATTATAGTTAATATCAATATTACTCTGAGTACTTTGTAGAGGTACTCTATCTGATAACACATTCAGTTTATTAAATATATCTGTCCACATATCATTAACAGAAAAACTATCCATAGCATTGGGTTTGAAGTCCCAGTCTATTTCTTTAGACCATTCCAAAATCTCTTCACTTTTGATTTTGGACCAGCATCTACGTTCTTCATTGACAACCTTGTCCTCTTCAAGTGATGATAGGTGAGGCAAGCTGAGCTCCACACTGATAGTAGCATGATCACTCTTACCAAGATGACTGCCTAGTTTGAAATCATTTACAAGACTATCATCCGTGAATAAAAGTTGATCTAGAAGACTTTCATGCATTTCACCAGTGCTATTATTAAGTCGTCTGCGAGTGACTTCAGTTGTCAGGAGCCATGATAGTCCTAGTTCATGGATAAGTTCTAAGTAGTGTTGTTGTCTTTGGATTATGCCATTCTCAGAATTATTTTGGCCCAAGATAGTACCTGAGATCCAGGAAACATGAGAAAGATTATAGTCACCAAAACAGAACTTTGCATGAATGGTTTCATCTTCAAAAATTCTTCTAATGAAATTGAGCAGTTGCTTGTCTTGCTGTTTATTGAGTGAGGGTGATCTATAAATACAAGCTATTGCAACTTTTCCAATATTACATTCAAAGCAGAGTGCAATGGATTCAGGCCCTATGATGGTTTCAGTGATTTCGATTCGTTGGTGCACATAAATCACAGATCCACCACAATCACTCACTGTATTATTATTCATGGTTCTGTCCAACTTAAAATCTCTATCTGCACGAAATGTAATATAGCCTGGAATTTCAGTCTCAGCTCTAGACAATTCATTGTTGAAATGGGTTTCTGAGACACAGACAAAGTCATATTTATTAGCTGCAATATGATGTTTTAATTCAGCCATTTTATTTGTTAAGCAGCAGGCATTACTATAGAAGACATTCATCACATCATTAGTCATCTTCTTATTCAATTTTGAAGTGCTTGATGTTAATTTTGATTTTGTGGCATTGGTGAAGCTGAGGCTGCCTTCAAACGTTTCCTCCGTTCCATTCGGACTAAAAAATTGGTATGCCTATCTGCTCTGCACAAGTCTTGATTAACCCAGAAATCAGTTCCTCTGACATGGTATCCTCTTCCATATTCATGCCAGTACTGTGCTGTTTCTTCATCTTTCATAACAACCACCAATGGTCTAGGCATGATGATTCCCTCAGCATTTTTTCTGGATTGTCCAACTCTATAGCATGTTTTGATTTCTTTGCTATTCATGCCTAAATTCTCACACAAAAACTTAACATCATCATCCTGTCTTTCTTTGCCTGTACCTCTTGATTCAGGGACCTTATTTATTATAACATTACGTTTTCTTTGCTCCCTCTGAGCCTGGTCACTGTCTATCTTCCTGCATACCTCCTCTATAACCACTGTTGATGCAGTAGCTTCCTTAACATCTTGGATCATCTGTTGCTGCTGTTCTTTTGATTTGCCCATAGTCACCTCAGCAAATGTCTTTACAGATGCATTAGTCTTCTTCGAGACCTCTTCCACAAGACCCTTTGTAGCCTTACTTACTGCCTCATGAGTGGCATTGACCACCAAATCCTTGACAATTGTTGAGCATGCAAATTCAACTTCTTCCTGAACAATGGATCTAAAATCAACTTCAGCAGATTTGACCAGACTATATTCAAAACTAGGTTTGAAACAAGAGTGGCATTTCCATGACAAGAGATTATCAACACTGTTTTGCCTTATACCAGCAAGACCCACACAATCAGTGTGGAAGGTCTGCTCACAAGCAACACATGATATGAAACAGCTCTCGTCAACAACCTTCAGGCAAGGACATTTGTCTTTTGCAATCTTCTTGGCACTTGGTGATCTAGAACACGAAGACCTTCTACTAAAAGACTTCTTGAATTTCCGTTTCAAGTCTGATTTTTGCTGTGAGCTCAATCCATGAGAAGTGTCAGAAAATGCATGATCAGTACCAGAAATTTCTTCATGAGTAGTCTCACCATTCTCTTCCACAGCTGTTGTGGGAAGACTAGAAAGCATACCAGCAATGATACACAACGAAATGCAAACTCCCTTCTCAAATGGACTGATCAAATATTCAAACGCGCACAATACAATGATGTCCGCGCAAAACAGCAAGTGCGAGCAATTGTGTGCGTTTTTCATTTGATTCCTAAGCCCGCATAACCTTTTCCTCCGCGCGCAACGTTTTCCTCCGCACATAACGTTTTCCTCCGCCGCGCACACAACGTTTCCTCCGCACACAACGTTTCCTCCGTGCACAACGCGAACGTTTCCTCCGCACACAACACGTTTTTCTCCGCCGCGCACACAACGTTTTCCTTGCGCCGCGCGACGATTGATGGATTTCTCCAATCCCTAGCGCGCAACACTCGGAAGTCTGGAAGGTCGTGTTCCCCGCGGGTAACATGAACACGACCCTCCAGACTTCCGAGTGTTGCGCGCTAGGGATGATGGGAGAATTGGGAGAAATCCATCAATCGTCGCGCGCATGCAGTGTTTTCGAAAACTTACTGTGTGCGCGCGACGATTGATGGATTTCTCCCATCCCTAGCGCGCAACACTCGGAATTGCTAAACACGTATATCCCTGTGTGGCTCGCGCGGCGCGCTTCCCGTAGGGAAGCGCGCGGCGCGTACACACACCTATGCGGGCTTAGGAACACTCGGAAGTCTAGGGGGTCGTGTTCCGCGCGCGGGGAGCATAACACGACCCTCCAGACTTCCGAGTGTTGCGCGCTAGGGATGCAGATGGGAGAAATCCATCAATCGTCGCGTACACACACACGCCACACCTATGCGGGCATGGGCTTAGGAACTTGCTAAACACGTATATCCCTGTGTGGCTCGCGCGGCGCGTACACACACCTATGCGGGATTGCGGGCTTAGGAACTTAGGAACGAGGGCCAGGCGCCCATGCAACGTCTGCCAAATTTTTCCTAAGCCCGCATAGGTGTGTGTACTGTGTACGCGCCGCGCAACGCAAACACTAAACAGGGATATACGTGTTCATCGTTTAGCAAGTAGGAATGTTTACATTTGGACGCGCGACGGTCGGGCCCTATCGTTGATAGACCCTTCCGAGCTGACGCAAGCCGCTGCACGGCTTGCGTCTGCGGGTCAGACATTGTCTGACAACGGTCGGGTCACATTTGCGCTTTCGCCCGTCAGAAGAAATAGACGGTCAACGAGCGTCGAGCAAATGTAGCCCATAGCCGATGTTTCCATTGAATCGAATTTAAGATTCGACGAGTCCACTGAATCCACCATCCAATGTACTGTCAAATTGGATGGTGGATTCACAATTCTTATTCAGTGGACTCGTCGAATCTTAAATTCGATTCAATGGAAACTTCGGCTACATTGTTGCTCGACGGACGTTGTAAAATGTTGTGAGCACCTTGGATCCAATAAACCCCTCCAATGTCTGATTGTCTGGAATTCGATCTAATTAGGTCCCGTGGACACATTGGACCAATGTGTCCACGGGACCTTCACCTAGATCCAAGCATTGGAGTTGGACGGGTTTATTGGATCCAAGGTGCTCAAAACATTTTACACCAACAATTATTTGAAACGCTATTCAATTCATAAAAGGCATTGAAACAACCATTTTCATTATAAAATTATAAAACTCATATTTTGTAATTTTGTAATTGTACTTGACATTAATGTTAATGATTAAAATGGAACTCCTCATCATTTTTATTAACATCCCCGTAATAATTATGAATATGGGCATAGCATAGTACAATAGTACCTTAAACTTTAGATAATTATCGGCAAAATCCCATTTATGCAAACCCAAAACCGCCGATTGGGCGCCTAATCCTACAATTTCTTTTCACTAATAAAAGGCGCAAATACGGCGCCGATTTTCGCCACCGCTTATACCATAGGCGCCTAAAATATATCTTTCAATTAATTGCGTTTATCGGCGCCGATACGGATAAGCGCCTATACACCGCTTATCACCGCCGATATTGATTTCTTGCAATCTGCGTTCTTCGGCGAAATCCCATTTATGAAAATCGCCAATTCGGCACCGATAAGCGCCGAATCGGCGTTTATAGGTTTTAGGCGCCTATTGTAGTCACCGCTTATAGGCGCCAAAATTAACATCTTTCAATTTATCGGCGATCATCGGCGCTGATAAGCGCCCTGCACCGCTTATCGGTGCTTTTCGACCGCTTGTCGGCGCCGAATCGGCGTTTTTTGGCGCCGAATTAAATCTTCGGTTTGCATCAGTTGGATTTTGTCTGTTCTTCCTCCTTCTTTCGGTGCCTATAGGCGCCGATAAATTAAAATAGTCCTAAACTGGAGATGATGTGTTTTGTTTGACCATTATCTGAGCTCAATGATGTAAAAGGGAGGGAGGGCGGCACATCGCATAGAGACGCCGAGCACAGAACTTAATTGTTAAGTTTACACAATACACGTACCACAATAAAGCAATAACTAACTATTGTATATTCAAGTCAATAACATGCGTTTCTGGTGAACATCCGGACACAGTAAAATGATTATGAAGAGACGATGTGATTACATTTTGTAATTGAAGTAATATATTGTTAATGTTATACCCTCTATACACAACACTACAATAACTACCTATAAACCCAGTGTGTAGGTGCCTATCGCAGTGATGTCGTTAAGATAATAAACAGTTTCTTGTATAGTTATACTTGAGTTGACTATAGTTGTCGTACATTTACATACAATCCCTCCTACTCTTTGAAACGTGTGTAAACGCGTTTCAGTGTTCAAATTCGGTTGGTTATGCTGCTTATTGTGTTGCCGCCTGCCGGTAACGAAATCGCTTGAATGTTGTAATTTACATATTATTTCCCTATTCTAAGCTTTTTGAATTTCTGAATTTGAAATTTGAAGTTGAACAGGATAATTCAAAATCAAATGATAAAAATGAAATCTTGCCAAGATATGATCTTGAAATGAAATGCGTGAAAGAGAAGATACCACAAATGAAGACTTTGTCAAATCGCTTACTCGGCGCTGATCAGCGCCTATATATTGGTATATCGGTGGTATCATAGTATCATATACCACCGATCAGTGCTAATCGGCGCCGATCAGCACCGATTTGCCCTTATCGGTGGTATATCGGCACTGATCAGCGCCGAGTCGGCGATTTCACAAAGTGCTCATTTGCCAAAGATACATCAACATGCATTTTCCAATGAAGCAGTGGTCAACAATTTAAATTAATCAGGGCAGCACCTACCCGCCACCTCGGTTCCTGGATTTGAAAAATGAAACCGATCATTACATTTACTGTTAGTTGAATTAAAGTGATATTCAATAAGGAGAAGTGCTATGGATTGCTGAAAATGCGTCAGAAAGACCACATCTAATATCAAATATTCGAAATTGTCGCGGCTGACTATTGAATTGATTCCAGCTTTATAAGTTTTCTAATAATTTCTGCCGCTGGTGTCATATGGTATTGGTAATCAATGGGGTTGACATGCACATTTCATATAGAGGCTCGTTCCCACATGCCGACTTGTTTTGTCATGTCAACCGCCTACATTGATTGCAAAGACATTCGTTAAGGCGTGGTCCAAAATGCACATTTCTTTGCACTTTTATAGATATTTGTTCTGGTCCTGCTAGGTAATTCTCAATATGACTATGATGGCACTGGCTGTCGAAGATAAAAGTAAAATTAAGTCAATTGCCAAAATTCGACCACAAAAATTCTTTTGACTTTTTATTATGGACTACGAATTGTCTGTTCATTAAGATCAGATGATCGATGTATTACTCTTTGATCGATATATGCACTTGCAGGAAAATGCCCCTGAGCAAGAAGAAGAAAGCCAAGCCCCCTGAAGAGGATCTGAAAGATAAAAGCACAAATGAGGGAAGCGAGAAAGCCAAAGCAGGTCAGACTAAAACCTCAACTGAAAGGTTGGATAAAAAGAGGTTTTCTTTCCGCAAGAAGGTCAAGGATGTAATGAAAGATAAGGACAAGAATCACTCCAAAGATTCTGCACCAACTAAGGTTTTAGGATTGTTTTCTTTAATTTCAAATATGATAACAAAATGATGTGATACATATACATTATACACAACACACGAATTTAGGACCTTAGATAACTGTTGTTGAAATATACCCATGCCAAACTTCATATCTATAATCTTAATCTCTCTAGGGCCAGGAAAAGCAGCGTCCTAAGCTAGAAAGTGTTGTGACCGCTGTCATGAAGCAGACAGAGGAAGAAAACAGTTCCCCTAGACTGAACCTGCAGTCCACTCCTGAACATGACTCGGAAGATAAGGAGAAGTATTCAGATTCAGATCAACCTGCACACCTAGTTATACCTTCAATAAGCTTAAAGAGAAGCGAAGAGGAGGAAGTGGACGGAAAAGACCAGGGAGTGAACGGAAAAGACGAGGGAGGAGAGGAGGAAGGAAGGAGGTATACAGTGGAAGTGGGGCTTGATCACGAGGAGGAAAAGGACCAACACGGAATACCTGATCAACTGCTACCTACCGTGAGTAGCTGATACATTTTAATTTGCTGAATGTATTGACATCATCATACATCTCACAAAGATGTTTCAGAAAACTTGAACCGTATTTGACAGTCGAAATTACTCAACCAACAGTTTGAGTTATGTACTGTTGCGTGAGTAACTCTAACTGTCAGAATATGCGAATAAGACACGAGTCATGAATCAAAAGTGAATTAGATCCAGTCTGAAAATGCAAGAGCCACCAGTATGCTCTAAAATTAATTTAGTGGCAAGTAGAAAGGAAGTGTATCGATGACAGGAATTCGATAAAGGTGGAATTACTGTATTCCTGATTATTCCGTCAGCCGCACGTACTCTTATCACCTCTCTAAAAGTGATATATTGTCAACAATTTACTTTAATTCAGTAACAAGTTCGACATATTTAAGGTGAATGACAAGTAGTATGGTGCTCATAAATTATCATAATCTATGTAAAGATGCATGCAAAGAAATCAGTCATACCCATCAGAAGAATTCCACCCTCCTATAACAGTAAGACTTCAATACACTTGAATTGCGAACCTCTTGGAGCCTTTTCACTCTTTCAGATTTACCTTTCTTCGCTGTGCTCCATAACTACCTTATTGGCCCTCATCTAACCGGCTTTTCTAACCAGCCCTGAGGCCAAATTCGCATTATTTCTAAACCATTTAACCGGCCCTTTAGATCAAAACATTTCCAGTGGTTACCAGAATTATGCTGAGATTTAAAAAATTTCGTGACAGAAGTTGTGAAATAGCTGATTATTTTAGCTTACTTTTTTGGGTTATTTAACCGGCCCTTTAGACCAAAACACTTCCAGTGGTTACCAGAATTATGCTGAGATTTAAAAAATTTCGTGACAGAAGTTGTGAAATAGCTGATTATTTTAGCTTATTTTTTGGGTTATTTAACCGGCCCTTTAGAGTTTAGACCAAAACACTTCCAGTGGTTACCAGAATTATGCTGAGATTTAAAAAATTTCGTGACAGAAGTTGTGAAATAGCTGATTATTTCAGCTTACTTTTTTGGGTTATTTTTCACTGCATTCTTAATTTTGGCATCCTTTTTCCCTTATTACTTATTGAGGTCAAACAAATGTGCACAGCAGACATGTGCATTAATTTCTATATTCTTATAAAAGCTTCGGCAATGCTATAAAATGCCTGTCTAAGTCATAGGTTGATCTATTTCGTTTAATTCTTTTAAAAATTGCCTCCATAATTTTGGCAATTATTGGCAATTATTGGTTGATTTAGGAATTTATTAAGCACACTTATTGTTCTTGAAATGACTTTGTCCACCAGACCCTCAGTAATAGCTGCTATTGTGGGGACTTGCCTCTCATACATACACCACATTGTACACTGGCACATTGGCACACTCTGTAAGTCTCAAATAGTCACATCTTCACATATACACTAGAATAGGATGATATTAACAATATGAATATCTCAGAATACCTCCAGAATTACAAATTTGGTCATTACAAAGGCTAACTACCTCTCAAATCATCTGGTCCTGTTAACTGTAAAAAGCCCATTTGGGCAGGTATTGACTATTGTGAGGCAAATAAGCTCCATTATTGAAGTATTATCATAAATCAAACAACGATGAACGAATGAAAATTTCATTTTATACAAATATGGAGCTGTAAGCACTTATATATTAGGCTATAGCAGTAGCACATATGCCACAGCAAAACTACTGCAAGGTATCCTATTTCATTTGTAGGTACATTTTATCATGTGGGCCGCTGACCCTTCCCTTTCTAAAATTAAATAATTTTGATTTGAGGGGCAAAACGATCTTTTATTTTCTATGATTTATCGCTTGCAACCCTATAATTACTTAGTAAACCAGTCGTTTGATATGTCACAAGAGACCTGATGAGGCTTGTTACTGGCTATCAATGAGCACACCCATGGATCACCAGGGGAAGAGCCATGAGATGCCCAGTGGTGCTAGTCCAGAGGAAGCGTTAGAGCTATCGTATGAAATCGTGGGTGGGAGTGAGGCAGTGACCAGTGTGGAGATTCACAACATGACCTTCTACTTCCACCATGTGAGATATTGTAAAGTGCTGTGGGGTTTATGTGCTGAAAGCTGATATCATATGCGCATCATAGCGGCATTGCTAATAACTTGATAGGAGCCGCAGTCTCAATGAATTGTCAGTGTCTTCATTGGGGAATCAATACCCTTGATGAATATTGAATATACAGTAACCATATTGTAATCGCCATGTTCAACAATTCGTCCTCTAAATGCCAAATTGCATGCCGCCTTTTCACACAGCTGATTCGTGATTCGAAGTTATTCCGAGTTCAATTCTGAATGCCGTTTCACAAACATTTTACCCCTTCAAAGGCTTCAGCTTAAGTCACCAGATTTACCTGATATATTGACAGCTCCTGATGCCAAGATGCCGAATATTATTCTTAGGATAATATCACGTGACACGTGACATCAGGATGTTGTATGATTGACAAGTCAATGAAGTGATGTTTAGTTTTTACAGTTATTAAGTTATATTAATGTTTTGTTGTCATAGCTCCATAAACAAATACCAAACAAGATCAGAACTAAAAACCCCAGACATAAAACCAGCTACAAATTAGGTCTAATTCGATGTCTAATTCCCACAGTTACTGTAACTACACACGACTACATTCACTATCCTGGGTTAATTTACATTTCCCCACAGGATCTTGAAAAGTCTGGAGGAAAGCAGCAGAAGCAGCCTGATAAGTCTGTCGTCGGAGCTTCCAAAGGCAATCACCAGGTATATTAGAAAGGTTATGTGCATCTGATTGGCGGCTAGGTATGACGTTATTATCAGGGTTTAGAATGGGGAATTGAGGACGTCCAACTGCCTTGTCTTTGTCTGGGACTTATAGTATTTACACAGCATTACACTATAGTAAACTAGGATTCTGTAAAGTGAGCGACTGAGAGCTTTGTAAAATATCAGCTATACTTCTTATTAATTCTATAGTCTTCTTCACTCTGTTTAGTAAGATCCTGTTTATTCGCGTGTAAACAGAATTTCATATTTCTCACATAATTATTCCAATTATTCCATCCCAGGAATTATTCCATTCCATTTCCAGGTTTTTTAATCATTATCAATGCACATGATTAAACAACTATTGAACAATCATCTTCAGTTGGATAAGTCTGCTCAACTCCATGCTTCTATGGAGTTCCATGCTTTCATGGAGTTCCATGCTCAACTCCATGCTTCCATGGGGGTATAGTAACTTAGAAAGATTCCTGAGCTATGTTGTTAGACAATCATGAAATTATGAGAATTGCCTTTGATGATGAAAATGAGATGCATAATCATTGGCAGATCTTGGACGGTTTAATCAGGAGCCTATAGGCTATAATTAATCTGCATGAACCAAGCAGAAAACCTATATAACTTTCATGTGAGGCTCAAGTTCATTAAGAACATCTTGATGAGGAAAACATTGTCAAAAATCACAAGGAATTTTGCATTATTAAAGTCATCTGCAATGCCTGGCTCATTGTTAATTATGTCATTAAATTGAGCTGCCTATTAACTCTTAAAACTTGACATTGGACAACCGCGAGGCAATCACCACGGGTTTTGCCTGCACTTACTTCACAATTCAGTGTAGGGTTTCTCCCAATTAACTGGGGAATGTGAGAAAAAATTTTGATATAACGCATTCCAGAGAACTGGAAGGAGCTGGAAGTGTCTGTCTGCGCTATCTTCCAAGCAGGGAAAAGTTAATTATATTTAGTTGAGGAATGAATTACTATAATTGCGAGTATGAGCCACTGAGGTATAGCCTAGAGATGTAAGTGTCTAAAGTCCGCGTGTTTTCTGAACTGTCTGTACCGAGTGTCGGAATACACCCAGATCTTTGTCTTTGCAAGTGTTGTAGCGTTATTGTAAAAACCGTGTTGATGTCCCCAGACCACACTCGCATATATGAGACCTAGCGAGGGTTTTAACAGTGGAAATCCCCCAAAGTTCCGTACAATTTCCAGCAGCTGACAGTAAACACGCAACTCCCTGAGACCAACATCGTACTACGTACAAATTAGAGGTTTCGCTCTGTCAACAGTTGGGTTACTTGGCTGACATCATTCTTATAGTAGCGATACAATCGTAGCAATCAGCACTTACGAGACCTTTCTCTCTTTTATCTCATGAGTCTGACGTGGCAGTTGTAGTTAATTTAAACTACCTGGCATGGAATTATCAAGGCTCACCTGCATTACATATAACACTGGTATATACACTGTACCAACTGAGACTATGTGATACTTTTCCCTTGTACGAAGTGATAGGTATCTTGTGGACTATAGCTGAGTTTACCTCTGCTATAGTTCCAGCAAGTATATCCTTTATTGACACGAGCTGTTCTTGTCAATATCAAGTTATGATGTTCTTGTCATGTTATGCGATATAGTTTTAACAACTTTTTATATACCGTTCTGATGATGATTTAGTGACACTTTGTGCATTGGCACGTCATGCAACTGTTAGAGTGTTAGTGCCAGTTAGTTTTCTATGAACTACGTTTATTGCCTCGTCTTGGTGACTTAATCTACTTCACGGGAACACATTGGCACGTTAGACTCTAGAGCAATAAATAAATCAAATTGAATCCCCATTCCAAGTTTCCACACGTCTTTGTGGTGAAGATTGAAGTAACATATGCCACAAATAACTATTAAACAGGGATTAAATGTAAAGTTATTTAGGTGGAAGTTCGTCCATGAAATTGGAACCAAATTAAGTTAATTTATACAATTAAACAATAAACACACAGGCTGGTATAGACAATACTCACTCAAAATACACGTCAAAGCGATGTAGTGGCCATAGCCTGTAATTCGAACTAAACTATAATATTATTTCCATATTCGTCCATACTCCATATCTTGTACATTCACCTGCTCTTGAAATTTCCCCTATTTGCCCGCATCAAGATTATCTATAGCTACTTGTTTAAATAGGAATCTTCACCGATGGTTTATGCCCAACTGCTTTGCTAAGATAGTGCGGGTAGTGCCCACTAAAGTTTTTCTTTTGGGGGCGCTGCAGATGCTGGCATCCTTGCCTGCAATTTTGAAATTTTTTCATGATTCTCAGTTTTGTCTGGAAAAACAAAAACTAAAAACTTTTTTCAATTTTTGGTGGTATAAGGAAAATCAAGTATGAGTATCTCAGGTTGGGTCTGCGCCATCTTCAGAAGAAAAACTTTAGTGCCCATCTAATAAGACTTCTGCTTTTATTTTTGATGTTCAGACACCCTAGTATCGTCTGCTCATTTTCTGTTACTCTTTTTATTGATCAATTTATACCAATGCTTATAACCTTGAACCACCTCTTTGACCTTTAGTTTACCATCCCGGGTATATATCAAAACGAACTTTTATGAATTTCCTACATTTTTCCATATGATTTTTCGTCAATACAGAGGAAAAGCCAAGATCCTGATTTAATATGAAAACTAACAATTCAATGCAGTAATTCATCAATAAGATATTGTAGTTTTGAAATTCGACGTGACTATAGTATTGTAAGTCCTCTTATACAACTGTATTTGCAAAGCAGTTTTGAGGTATATCTGAAATGAATCGCGGCTGGCCGTGCAATGATTAGCGAAAGTGGATTCCTGAGGAAGTTCAAACAGCATTTCTTACCGCCTAAAGAGGTATACGCAACCTTCAAAGCAACAACCAATAGAATAAATCCTCACGGCTTCAATCATTTATATTTTGATGTAATATCAATGTTTTCAATTGAAGAAAGCCACAACGAATTGCATAATTCTTAATCCCATCGATAATGCCAATAGTACACAATTTGCAACCCAGAACGATGAACCGATCCAATATATATACCACAACAGTGACAACAGTCAGACTATAGTTGGAGTGTTTCAGAAAGAAGAAGAGGATCCAGACAAACTCTCTGAATCACTGGAAGAGGGCGAAGCGGAGGGAGACATCGAGAGTTACAAGAAGAAAATACAGAAACTAGAGAAACTGATTCAGGTAGTAGGAGGGTTACTGAGACACATTCTGGGGACTTAACCATGCAAAACAGGGATATATTGGTCAACACGTTGCCTCTTTAAGTTTATCATGAAAATTAGATCTATTAAAGCAGGTGTTCATAGGTCCAAGAAAATTCTGAGGGATTTGACCCCAAAATTCACTAAAATAAATCAGGTTCTTAGTTGATACGTTCGAAGATGAACTGCAAAACTCAGAAAGTTTTCTTCCGCAGGCAAAGGAGAACAGCATAAAGACCTTCATCACGAAAACAGACAGTCTTACTTCAGAGCTCTTCGGTATGAAGGACATGTACCATGAAAAAGAAATGGAATTCAGGTAAATCTGCCAGCTTTTATATGCTGTTTATCCTACCTTTCATTCAAAACATACAATCACCAATTTATGAAATTTTAATGGTTTCCTTCAATGCTTTTTTAACTCAAGTTTTAAAGGTTAGCAAAATTTACTACAAAGCAGCAACCTATAGATTCTTGGCTGCGTGAAATTTAAACTCTCTACTCACGTATTGTGAGAAAAATAAAGATTATATAGTACTACAATACCTACCTCAAACAAGCTCATTCATCCTCGTATAAATACTAATTTTCCCCGCTAAGATCGGTGAACGAGTCCTTACAAATCATGATGGAACGCTGCGACGAGAAAACCAAGCAAGTGCAGGAACACGTAGAAACCAACGGGTGTTTGCAAGATAAAAATTCAGTGAGCAAATATTTGGATATTTCAAAGCTAGTTTGGTAGGCTTCCTCTGTACGAGGATATGTTTTTATGTCAAAACTCTGGAATGTTAAAACTTCACCTTGCGCAATGAAAACTATTAAAGCACGGAGACTGATTTTAAAGCATGAGAATTTTTGGTAGCCCACAAACAATAGTAAGGTCAAGATGGAGCAACCTAAGGTGTTGCCATAGGAAGGTAATTCATGACCTGTCTGCCCTTTTCTGCCACGTATCTTGAAGTCCCTCTATTCACCAGGCACTTACAGCAGAGCTGGAGAGCATCAAGAGGAAGGTATCTGACCTGGAGAGTGAAGTGGTGGACTACCAGAACCTTAACGATGAGAATAACGATGCCTACAGGACCCAGGTACTACACATGCTTTACCTTATTAATGAGTTAATGGAAAGTATTTAACCAGCCCTTATAATAATGATTTGATTTTTGTTCAAAGGGCCGAATAAAAAAGGCCTGTTCAATAAAGGCCAATCAGGTTTACCTGCTAGTGCTTGTTGTGATTTAAGCAAGTAGTATTCAAAACCGACCATTATCTATGGTGTGGAATCTTACCATGGAATACTACGTTCATGCAATCAGTGTTTCCAATCCAAGCCCAAACCCAAATCATTTATCTTACCCTGACCCTGCCTCCAAGCCCGATTGGGTGTGATTTGAGTACAATTCAGAAGCAACTGTTGAGGAAACGAGAGGAAGAAGTCGTGACACTGAGGAAAGAATATGAGGATAAGATGGAAAGACAATCAGAGGCTACTATATTAATCAGAAAACAGGTTTGCTACATGTTTACATATACATAGAACATGCTATCCGGCCAAGTTGGCAAAAGGGATGGAGAAGTAAGGGTGAGGAAGGGGAGCATCTTGGTTTAGAGGGAAAGTCCTTCACAAATGTGCCCCTGGCCACATCCGATTTGGACAGTGCAATATTTACAGATGTGCAGTATCCTTTTTAAACCTTTTAGGTGGGGATTTTTCTATTAAATTTAAAGCTACTGAATCGCAGGCTGAACGGATTGAGACAGAGAATAAGGCCGCAGCTGAACAGATTCGTAAACTGAAAGATAAGATGGAAAAAGAAAAGGATACCTATTTCAGTGAAATGCAAACCATTGAAAGAGAAAAGTAACCATTTTTAAAAACTACCTATTTTAAAGTTATAGAATAAAGTTCTGCCACCATTAATCAACATAACTGCACCTGTCGTCTGTCATTCAAAATATAATCAATTGGGCTAACCTAATAACTCTGTAAGTGTAGCATGGGACTACACGCCCCCCTAGTTTTCAAAAGGCCCCCTCTAGAAAAATGTTAGGGGGGCCTTGGCCCTACCTAAGATTTTCTCAAAAATTTAAACATAGAAAGGAAGTGAAAATTTAGTTCATTTAGACAGAAATTTTCCTGCAATTCAACTTTTTTAGAGTTGAATCAATGAATAAAATATGATTTTAGTCGTATTTTTATGCAAAATTGTGAAAAGTAGGGCTATGGAAAATGAAAATTTGCTTCTGTAAATTTTGGCCCCCCGTAGTTTTCAAAAGGCCCCCCCCCTAGAAAAAATTTAGAGGGGGCCTTGACCCCCACTAGCTCGAAAAAGTGTGTAATGGCATGAAGTGTAGTAATGTATTTTATATCAACTGCAAGCTCGAGATCAGTCAAAACACGCCTAATTTTCAGCCAAGCTCTGCAGGGCAAGCTAGCCAGTGGTGAAATCCAACTCAAGAAATCAAAAGAAGAATGCCTCAATGCGAAGAACAGCATAGCAAACTTTGAGAATGACTTAAAAGCTTTGCAGACAAAGTTTAACAGGTTCAGAAAACAAAATTAAATAAATTTTCATAACTACTGTACAGTAATTGTCACATTGAAATTTTCAACTTTTCAAGCAATCAATAGAAAATCATCAGCTGTTTTATTGCAGTCTGAAGACGGAAAACTCAAGAATGACCAACGACCACAAAGAGCAAAGAGTAAAGCTAGATACCCTGACTAAAGAGAACTCCTCACTCAAAGAGGACATCAAGGAACTGAAGAATGATCGAGAGAGTTTCGTTCAGCAAAGAGTGCTGCACAACAAGAAGATACTGAGTTTGCAGTCAGAGCTGGAAGAGGAAAGAGAGAATGGGCTGAAATCAGCTCTCAGCGTGGAGGTTTGCAGCCATGGACATCCACAATTAAAAAAAATATTTGATGCTTGCAAAGGTATTGTAAGAAATGAATCAATCATGGAGAGTAATCTTGAAGGATGATCGTGATTATTTTGATACTCAGGTACATTGTTATATTATTGACGGTATATTAGTTTAAGCAGAGTCAATTAACATTCCTCCATGAAACCTACTCCCATAGGATCTCAAAAGACAAGTCCAGCAGTACATATCAGATCTGAACCACGCTAACACGCAATCTAACGAGATAGCCCAACAGAAGGTGGAAGATGAGCAGGAGGTGAGAAGGAAGTGGAAACTGAAATTAGGTGATGCTGATGAGGAGATCAAGAGACTCAAAGTCAGGTACAATAATTCCTTGCTTTCAAAACAGTTGCTACGGCCTGAGAGCTGTGCTTTAGCTTTGTAGGTATACCAAATTACCAAGGCAGTCAAATTCTGATATTCTAAGTCTGTTCAGATATTCTCTGAGAGATTAGCTTCAGATTTTTTGTTGTAAATTTAGGACGTAGGAAGTGTGATCGACCCCTAATTTCATAAACTTTTAAATTCTTAGATATTAAATCATCATATGCCAAGAATTTGATTGATAAACAGACTGAAATTTTTGTAAGAGTGTAATTGAATCAAAATCAAAGGAACACACATAAGTTTTCAATTTTTAGCGACTTCTGAAGTTACATGAAATAACACATTCGTACAAAAAATATTTGCTTGGCGTCAGTTGACACGGAAATTTTCTAGAATAATCAATCATTGATTATTCGTGGTAGTTGTGTTGTTGGTACCAACAGCTCAAACAATAATCAGACTTGATAATTTGCGGATTTCTTGCGTAGTGTTTTCGTGTAAATTCCTAGAGAATGTTTTCTCCTCCATTTTCTAACTCTAGACACCCGATTACTAATTCCCTCTAATTGGAATATTTAATGCAAATAAGCTGAGATCATATTCGAAGCATGCACTGATAACATAAATGTTCAGTCTTTTGCTCTCTAACCAGAGCTTAAACTATTGTGAATTTCCTCCAACTCAGAGGAATGCCAAGGCTACGTGACCACTTATTGAGCTGCAAAGACGTGAGATCAAGGGGAGACAACAACGAGTGTTTTTTAACTTGTTGATGTGACCGGTTTACCAGGGTTTTGTTACAAAGGAAAAACTTTGCAATTCCAAGAATCCGTGGCATTACCTAAGGGCATCGACAATCAAGTCATCATATAAGTGAGTGCTAACAGCCAAGGCCTATAGTACCATCCATTTCTCCTAAACAGGGACCATTCTATGGTGGATTTCCCTATTGGAATCTTACCATGGAATACTACCTCCATACAATCAGCGTTTCCAATCCAATCCCAAACCCAAATCATATCGCTTGCCCGGACCTCCCTATTCCCTAACACCTGACCCTGCCTCCTAGCCCGATAGGGTGTGATTTGAGTACAATTCAGAAGCAACTATTGAGGAAACGAGAAGAAGAAGTCGTGACACTCAGGAAAGAATATGAGGATAAGATGGAGAGACAATCAGAGGCAACTATATCAATCAGAAAACAGGTTTGTTGCATATACATAGAACATGGTATCCGGCCGAGTTTGCAAAAGGGATGGAGAAGTAAGGGTGAGGAAGGGGAGCAACGTGGTTTAGAGGGAAAGACCTATACAATAGGACATTTGGGCATATGCAATATAAATTTGGACAGTACTGTAGTATGTACTGATATGTAGTATTCTCGTGTAAACCTTTTAGATGGAGATTTTGCTATTTAATGTAAAGCTACTGATTTACAGGCTGAACGGATTGAGACAGAGAATAAGGCCGCAGCTGAACAGATTCGTAAACTGAAAGATAAGATGGAAAAGGAAAAAGATACATATTTCAGCGAAATGCAAACCATTGAACGAGAAAAGTAACCATTTTTTACTACCTATAAAGTTCTAAAATCATACCTACTACCCTGATCTACCAACATTAATCAACATAATAACTGCAACTGCCATTCAAAATATTATCACTTACTCTGAGTGTATAAATGTATGTTTACCAACTGCAAGCTCGAAATCAGTCAAAACACACCTAATTTTCAGTCAAGGTCTGCAGGGCAAGCTAGCCAGTGGTGAAATCCAACTCAAGAAATCAAAAGAAGAATGCCTCAATGCAAAGAACAGCATAGCAAACTTTGAGAATGACTTAAAAGCTTTGCAGACAAAGTTTAACAGGTTCAGAAAACAAATTTGAATAAATTTGCATAACTACTGTACAGTTATCCTTACATTGAAATGTTCAACTTTATAAGCGATCATAGAAAATCATGAGCTGTTTCATTGCAGTCTGAAAACGGAAAACTCAAGAATGACCACCGACCACAAAGAACAACGAGTAAAGCTAGATACCCTGACCAAAGAGAACTCCTCACTCAAAGAGGACATCAAGGAACTGAAGAATGATCGAGAGAGTTTCGTTCAGCAAAGAGTGCTGCACAACAAGAAAATACTGAGTTTGCAGTCAGAGCTGGAAGAGGAAAGGGAGAATGGACTGAAGTCAGCTCTCAGCGTGGAGGTTTGAAGCTGTATTCTATTTTTCTATTTTAAAAAAGAATTCTATTTTAGAAGATAATTATTTAATGCTAGCAAAGGTCGTGGAAATGTATCAATCATGGACAAAAATCATGAAGGATGATCGTGATTATGTTGATACTCTGGTACATTATATTGGCGGTATCCGTATACTAATTTGAGCAGATTCAGTTAATATTCCTCCATCAACCCCCCCCCCCCATAGGATCTCAAAAGACAAGTCCAGCAGTACATATCAGATCTGAACCACGCTAACACCCAATCTAACGAGATAGCTCAACAGAAGGTGGAAGATGAGCAGGAAGTGAGGAGGAAGTGGAAGCTGAAACTCAGTGATGCAGATGAAGAGATTAAGAGACTCAAAGTCAGGTACAACATTTCCTTGCTTTCAAAACAGTTGGTAGTACTGCAGCTGAGAGCTGTGCTATAGCTTTGTAGGTATACCAAATTACCAAGGCAGTCAAATTCCGATATTATAAGTCTGTTTATGTATTCTCTGAGAGATTAGCTTCAGATGTTTTGTTGTAAATGTAGGTAGTGTGGTCGACCCCTAAATTCATAAACTTTTAAATTCTTTTTGATATTAAATCATCATATTATGCCAAGAATTTGATTGATAAACAGACTGAAATTTTTGTAAGAGTGTAATTGAATCAAAATCAAAGGAACACACATAAGTTTTCAATTTTTAGCGACTTCTGAAGTTACATAAAATAACACATTCTTACAAATTAAGAATATTTGCTTGGCGTCAGTTGACACGGAAATTTTCTAGAATGATCATTGATTATTTGTGGTAGTTGTGTAGTTGGTACCAACTGCTCAACTAATAATCAGACTTGATAATTTGCGGATTTCTTGCGTAGTGTTTTCGTGTAAATTCCTCAATAGAGAATGCTTTCTCCTTCATTTTCTAACTCTAGACACCCGATTACTAATTCCCTCTAATTGGAATAATAAATGCAAATAAGCTGAGATCATACTCGAAGCATGCACTGATAACATATATATGTTCAGTCTTTTGCTCTCTAACGAGAGCTTAAACTATTGTGAATTTCCTCCAACTCAGAGGAATGCCAAGGCTACGTGACCACTTATTGAGATGCAAAGACGTGACATCAAGGGGAGACAACAACGAGTGTTTTTTAACTTGTTGATGTGACCGGTTTACCAGAGTTTTGTTACAAAGGAAAAACTTTGCAATTCCAAGAATCCGTGGCATTACCTAAGGGCATCGACAATCAAGTCATCATATAAGTGAGTGCTAACAGCCAAGGCCTATAGTACCATCCATTTCTCCTAAACCCGAGTTTAGTCCGTTTTAGCGGAGTAACAACCTCGACAAAAATACCTTGAAAAATTTAACTTGGCTCCCAAGCACTGATACAGAACATGCCACATATTAGCCCTGAACGAAGTCTATTCGGAGGCATTTAAACCTGAATTCCACGCTATTTTCTGACTGAGAAGTTAAATAGAACCCGTACTGTCACTCTCTAGCTCTGAAGTTTGGTTATTATGTTATATCACTTAGGGAATATATAAATATTCTATATTTTCAATGAGAAACACTAGTAGAGTGAGCTATATAGTGTTCAGGAGGATATAACGCAGCTAACTGTACACTAGCGGGCTGATAGGTGCTGCGCGCGCACACCAGACTGCTGACAATGACGGCATCATCACACTCCAACTGCCGGGTGTTGATGACTCCAGGCTGGGTATTTGTCACGCAGGACACGCAGTGTGCGTGTATGTCAACACGTTTCCCGGAGAGCTCTCATACTCGCTTTTACAGCGGAGCTAGTTTAGTTCGACCTACCTGAGTGTGGGTGTGTGTGTGTATGGTAATTTACTTCGCCTCTCTCTCCTCATAATATTCTAGCGGACATTCTACCAGAATTCACTCGATATATATAAGATCATATCTCCTGCACGTGTGTGTGTATTTAGAATTCACACTTCTCTTCTTCTCCCGTATATTATTCTCTTGTGGAGTGTTTTTAGACGTGCGTTTTAGCAGAACTCCGCGTGACTCCGACAACACCAATGTCGTTTAATCCTATTCCAGTCGCAGAAGTTGAACTCGAGAATTTCAATGGGTATGTTGCATATTTTATTCATGAGCATTCACTACTTCAACTTGGTCTGAATTGAACTTTATGCTTCGGTATGCTTTGACAGATATTTCAAAACTTTCACTAGATGTTTTAACATTTGACATTTGATTTGGTATCGGCCAGTCTAGGTAAGACTTTACTAGGTAAGATGACGTGTTTGCATAGTGGTCTGGATGTCAAACATCAATTCTAATTTTTCTTTATCAAAAGCTGGCTATAGCTGTTTTAATTTTACAAAAAATTGGCCAAAAATTGTTCGATTGTTCCATCTACTATCCAAGTATCCAGTTGATCCAATTTATGTAATTGATTTATATCATCTGTAGCAAAACTTCAAAAGGTTCTCGGTCTTATGATCAGCGAAAGCATTAATTGGCACCTGTTTTCAACTCATTCCATTCCTTGCAAATCAAATCGCATTAAATCTGGGATAGGGATACCAAACAAATTGTACAACCCTAAAAGTAAAATCCCAGATTGAAGATATCCGAGAAAGGACGCAGTGATCAATGTGCAGAGTTGGAGCAAACTAGTTACGAACTGGGTCAAACCAAGAGGAACCTAGGCTCCTTGGAGAAGAAGTACCAGGCCACTGAAGCTATGCTAACAGAACAGACTGCAGTTGGTCAGGAAAATGGTCACAAGATGGACACCATGAAGAGGTTAGATGAGGACTCCCCATCCTCTTCACCCCCCCCCCCCAATTGGGGAGGGGGGTGAAGAGAGGAAGTATGGGAAAAGAAGTGGGGTGTGCCAGTGTGAATTTACTTTCGGGTTTCATATATGTAAATACAAAAAGGCTTGTTAACTTTACACTCCAAGGCTTGTTATCGTTTACGTTTCGTCCCACTGATCAGGGATTTTAGGATGGTACAGCAGATTCCTCACACAACACACTTCAGGAGAATGGCCGACTACGCGGCACAGATCTCAGACCTGAAAGCTGAGAAGGAAGACGACATGAAGGCTCAGAAGGACCTGAGAAACAAGATCAAGATGCTGGAGGACACTGTTGAGGAGTATGAACATGAGAAGGAAGTTATGGAGAGACGGGCACAGAGGTAAGTTTATTGAAATAAAGTGGGCGGAAATAATGAAATATGACAATTTTGGAGGGCCGAAATCAAATGCAAAGCGCAAATCAAGAATATGACGAATAATTTTGAAATGCAGTATTTTTAGTATATGAGCATTTTGAGGTGTGTCAAAGGTGTAGAAGGGTAAATTTGAGGCATAATTATTATACAAGTTTTGTGTTGAAATATTTCTCATAATCATGAGATGTTATATTGGGTTTAAATCTTCTGGAGAAAAGTTTACACAACAATATGCTTGTTACACATTTACACAAAAATAACAAAGCAATTTTCCAATAGAAAAAGACAATTGCACATATCCAATAGACAATAGTCCATTGTGACGATACCTGTACTAATATAGATTAGAGAATAGAGACCCTAGCTCACATTTCCACTATACCTCAGCTCACAACCCCCAATAACACCAGCACCCAATCCACACTAACAACCCCCAATAAACCTCAGCTCACAACCCCACTCAAACGAAACCCCAGCTCACAACCCGTCACTAAACCCCAATAAGCCTCAGCTTGCTGGGGTTTATTGTGTGCTGCAAGTTGCAGCACACAATAAACCCCAGCTCACAACCCCATTTAACCCCACTGAACCCTAGCTCACAACCCCCAATAATCCCAGCTTAGTCTTACAAAGTTACAACCCCCACTAAACCCCAGCTAACAACCCCAAATAAACTCCAGCACACATATTTCCCCTCTCAGATGACCCGGCAGATCACGAAGCTTCAGGAGCAGCTGGAGACAGCAACGACTAGCATCAGTGACCTGAACACAGCTGTAGAGGCAGCTAACACTAGGTCAGACAAGTCTCACAAAGACCTGATACTGGCTATGGAGAAGGTAAGAGGGATATAGGCGACATGGATATTGGATAAGCATACTTATAGACACAATGGTGAAAAGCCTCAAGACATGAAAAATGATGTAAGTAGAATATGTTAGTAGATGATGTAGTAGATTTTAGAAGAAAAATCATGTTAGTAGAATGCTCATTATATTTCGCCGCAGCACGCTGCAGCTCTGACTGAGAAGGATGATGAGATAGAAACAGTGAAGAAGACATGCAGAGGCACGATATACCTGCTCAAAGGACAGATAGAAAACTCCGACATGGAAGCTGCCAAAATGGTAAATTTTAAGAATTCTAACCAGATTGAACCTCGATAATCGTCATTTAACGAACCGTTTTGATGAACACTGAACCCCTTTTAATAAATGCACCATGAAAGCGATGTTTTTGACGATTTTCCAGTAGAAATCTCCCTTTCAGAACATGGTGAACAAGGACCTGGGACAGGAGATCATCCTACTTCAGGGGGATCTGGATGAGGCTGAGGCGACCATCAGGGAGCTCAACAACGAGATACCCCGACAACAAGACATCTTAGAACAGGTGAGGAGGACGTTACAACATTCAAATTTATATTCTCTACCGCAAGATTTGTTAGAAAAACGTGCAACACTGCAACAACAACCTTAATGTATTTCTACCAAAACTGTTGTAAAAACCTTCTAACAATACGGCATACCTTGTATTTTCTACCACGCACCACGTCTTGAGAAAATCCCCCAAGTATTTTCTATCACCGCGCAAAGTACTAGCATGCGCACCACCCCACATGTCTGATGAAATGAGAAATCTCTGTTTGAATGCGGAACTACGAGCTTGTGTTTCATTATTCAGCCTGAATCGCATTCCTGTGTACTATTTACCTTGACGTACAGCTAAAGCTGGTGTGTGCGTGTCCACTTGTAATTTGTTACGCACCCCCTCTATAATTGTAAATCTAGCTGTACCGGTACATAAATGATAAATCCCCGTATTCGGTATTTTTGAATCCCTGTATATTCGTCAATCTCTGTATATTTGTGAATCCATGTATATTTTGTAAATCCCTTCTTTATTTCAGCTGAACCTGAGTCTGCAAGAGTCGAGTACCCGGGTGGAGGCACTTCAGGAGGCCCTGGTACGAGCTGACATGAAGTCCACTCACCTCGGAGACAGGAACGAGGAGCTGGAGGAACAACTCAAACAGGTGACTGTAAGGCTCAAACAGGTGACAGACTCAAACAGGTGACAGACTCAAACAGGTGACAGACTCAAACAGGTGACAGAGTCAAACAGGTGACAGAGTCAAACAGGCGACAGACTCAACAGGTGTCAGACTCAAACAGGTGACAGACTCAAACAGATGACAGACTCGAACAGGTGACAGACTCAAACAAGTGACAGGCTCAAACAGGAGACGGACACAAACAGGTGACTGTCAGACTCAAACAGGTGTCAGACTCGAAGGGTGACTGTCAGACTCAATCAGGTAACAGGCTCAAACAGGTGACTGTCAGACTCAAACAGGTGACTGTCAGGCCCAAACAGGTGACAGGCTCAAACAGGTGATGGTCAGAATCAAACAGGTGACTGTCAGACTCAAACAGGTGACAGACTCAAACCGGTGACATACTCAAACAGGTGAATGTCAGACTCAAACAGGTGACAGACTCAAACAGGTGACAGACTCAAATAGGTGACAGACTCAAGCAGGTGACAGACTCAAACAGGTGACAGGCTCAAACAGGTGACATACTCAAACAGGTGAATGTCAGACTCAAACAGGTGACATACTCAAACAGGTGACTGTCAGACTCATACAGGTGACAGCCAGACTCAAACAGGTGACAGGCTAAAACAGGTGACTCTCAGACTCAAACAGGTGACCGTCAGACTCAAACAGTTGAAAGACTCTAACAGGTGACTGTCAGGCTCGAACAGATGACAGACTCAAACAGGTGTCAGGCTCAAACAGGTGACAGACTCAAACAGGTGAATGTAAGACTCCAACAGGTGACTGTCAGACTCACGCGAGGGAATCTGAGTCACAGTGGAGTATTGGAGGACAGCTGTTTCAATTAAGGCACTAAGGCAGTTGCCTCAGTTAAAACAATTGTCTCAATTAAGACAGGTCTCTCAGTTAGGACAGCTGTGTCAGTTAAGTCAGTCGTCTTAATTATGACAGTTGTCTCATCTAAGACAGTTATTTAAAACATTTGGAGCAACTTTGACAGTTATCGTAAATACCTAATACCATTGTATCAATGTGCGTAATGAAGCATATTCAAAGTTTGAACCCTCCCTCCCCTCGTCAGAGTGAAATGCAGCGGCGTTTGACCGAGCAAGACAACATAGATCTGCACAACAAGATCACTGAACAACAAGGCAAGTCCCAGTCTCTGCTGGATACCCTGGCTAAGGTGGAGGCACGACTAGACGAGCAGTCCGAGTCCTTTGAGGCTATGGAAATTGAGAAATCTGACTGGGAAGTTGAGACGAGGAAGATGAAAGAAATTGTCAGTTTTTTGCTGGGAAAAGTGCAGTCTCAATAGTATTTTACTATTTGTATCTGTTTTATAATTTGTACATACCGGAGTATACCTTATTGTAACAAATTTAGTAAGCAACTAATCAATCCGCAGGAAAATAAGAAAGCAGCAAATTAAGAAACTTTTTTAAGGCTGAAAATTAATTAAGAAACTTTTTTGGAACTGGAATAAATTAAGAAACTTTCATGGCTCCATAGAATGTGAATATAAATTGTTACTGAAAATTTTTTCTCAGACGAGCAATTTATGCCTTTAAGTTTGTAAAATATTCAAATTCCGTGCTCAACCCGGCAAAAGGATATAAAAGTAAGTCAACCGAGGTGTCTCTTGAGTCTTTTTTGGCTTTCGAAGTACAATTTTTCTAATATTAATGTAAAATTAATATTACATTAAAATAAGAGTCACGAAATTAAGGTACATAAAATTAATCTACATATAATTAAAGAAACATTAAATTAAGAAGCAGTTTATTAAGAAACTTTTTTGCCCGGTTTCTTAATAAACTGCTTTCTTAATTTCATGTAGTAAGGTAGGTGGTAAAATAAAACATAGCCTGATGGAGTAAATTGAAGCTTGTGACATGGGTTGACTTAATTGCATTTTTCAGGTCAGCAGTCTGGAATCCGATAACCAGCTTCTAGAGGAAACGAAAATTAGCCTGGAAAACTCAGAGACGAAGCTAAAGAACAGGATCAGGGACATCATGACAGAGCAGGACGAGGCAATGACACACCTGAAGAACAGCAGCAGGACTAAGATCCGGGTCCTGGAGAGCAAGGTGGCGGAGTTAGAGGTCCTCCTTGAGGAGGAAACGGAGAAGAGAACGGAAGCTGATAAGGTAGGTGGAGGAAACGGAGAAGAGAACGGAAGCTGATAAGGTAGGTGGAGGAAACGGAGAAGAGAACGGAAGCTGATAAGGTAGGTGGAGGAAACAGAGAAGAGAACGGAAGCTGATAAGGTAGGTGGAGGAAACAGAGAAGAGAACGGAAGCTGATAAGGTAGGTGGAGGAAACGGAGAAGAGAACGGAAGCTGATAAGGTAGGTGGAGGATGAAACGGATAAGAGAACGGAAGCTGATAAGGTAGGTGGAGGAAACAGAGAAGAGAACGGAAGCTGATAAGGTAGGTGGAGGAAACAGAGAAGAGTCTGAAATCTGATAAGGTAGGTGGAGGAAACAGAGAAGAGAACGGAAGCTGATAAGGTAGGTGGAGAATGAAACGGAGAAGAGAACGGAAGCTGATAAGGTAGGTGGAGGAAACAGAGAAGAGAACGGAAGCGGTAGGTGGAGGAAACACCTCAAGAACAGGAGCTGGATAAGGTAGGTGGAGGAAACGGAGAAGAGAACGGAAGCTGATAAGGTAGGTGGAGGAAACGGAGAAGAGAACGGAAGCTAAGGTAGGTGGAGAAACAGAAGAGAACGGAAGCTGATAAGGTAGGTGGAGGAGGAAACGGAGAAGAGAACAGAAGCTGATAAGGTAGGTGGAGGAGACGGAGCAGAGAACAGAAGCTGATAAGGTAGGTGGAGGAGGAAACGGAGAAGAGAACGGAAGCTGATAAGGTAGGCGTGGTGATATCATCACATGTTATCATGCGATCATAACATGCGGGGTGGGATGTTGGGAAGGAAAATAAAATTCAGTAAGGAGCATAAAATAAGGAATGTAGAATTAGGTGAACACAGAAATTCCCCACACTATGAACACTCCACCGAGCATGTAATTCTTATCCTCTTCCAGTCAGTGAAGAAGATGGAGAGGAGCTTGAAGGAGTTAGAGCTACAGAGCGAAGAAAGCAGTCAGTCCTTGGAGAGACAAGTGGAACAGATCACCATTCTCAGTAACAGGAACAAGCAACTCAAGACCCAATTCGCTGACTCCGTGAGCAAATACATTGAAAAAATTTCCTTGTGTTTCACAATGATGGGAGAAAATTTTACCTCCCAAATCAAAATCCCAAATTTTCATAATTCCTTAATTCCTTGCAGAACAAAAAGCTGCCCGAATATCCCAATTTCAGAGTTTATTAAAACTCTCGAACGTGATGCCCAACTATTTGGCAATATAGTTCACTATTTGACTTTTTAACTACCGTTTTTTTGTCGAAGAGATGCCATTATTGCCATTTATCAACTTAAGAAGTAACTTCGGAATGCAATATATTATGCAATGTAGAAAACCCAAAGGTTCATGTTTTACTCGATTGATTGTCAGTTGCCGTGACGTTGCTACCATGGTTTAGAGTGTAGAATTGTTGAAATCCCACCGCATTTGTTTTGTTGGTGGGTGGGGTGTATGAAATCTAAAGGTTTCGATGTGTTGACAGGCCTCGACTATACTGGAGGAGGTATTGTTGTGTTAGAGAATGTATATTTACTGAATCACCAAATAACTTACGTGTCAGAAAACAAACCAGCCTGAGATACCAGGTGCTTGGATTGGAATCGCGCGGGAGCTGTGAAAACTTCTATTTTTGAAGGCGAGAATTCAAAACGAAATCCGGTTATAGCACATCTTCTCACAGAAAACCTTACATAATAATAATATTATGTCACCTAAAAAACGTGATGATGATGACAGGATTCGAATCGAGGAATTACTGCGATAAATTCTAGTTCAATGGCAAAAATTAGGTTCAAATTCGGTCCTAGCACATCCTAACACAAAGAAGCTCACCTAATGCTGCTAACTTTAACCATTTTAGTCCAAGACACTATCGAATAGGGAATAAAGTAACTTAAGTAATGCGAAATTCAAAATGATTCAACTTTCATTAGTTTGTACGGCAAACGATGGATTGGTTTCACACTTCGCATCAGTTGTATTTACCAATATGGCTTTGGTTTTGCTAACCCTATCTCTCCTTGCCACCCAATATGGCTCTGGTTTTGCTAACCCTATCTCTCCTTGCCACCCAGGAAGCTCGAGTAACATCGCTACAAGCAAGACTGAGGAAGGTAACATCTGAAGTGGAGGAGAGTGAGAACCGGAACGCTACCATGTCCAAGATGCTGAGCACCCCTGCCGCCAGCCGGTGTACTACTCCAGCCTCCAGCGTCAGGCAATCGGTACGTGTGTATTATGTAAATGTAATGGTCAGGCAATCAGTACATGGTTCATGGTTAGGCAATCGGTACGTATTTCATGGTCAGGCAATCGGTACGTGTTTCATAGTCAGGCAGTTGGTACGTGATCAGTGCGTATTTCATGGTCAGATAATCTGTTACGTATCAAGTAGCCAGGTAAGCTGTTACGTAAGCTCTTAAGAATAAGATGGTACATGTACTTCTGTCAGTTTGTGCGTGTGTTGAGATTGAGGACTGAGCTCATCAGTCCATGTTATATTCTGTGAGGCGTCATGGGGTGTTTAAAGTTTAAACATATTAAGTTTGTTACTCTATTGCAACTTTTGTATATTTTATAGAAGTGTATGCGTTTCTAAGTGAATCAAAGTGTTCACCCGACAAAGAAACATTGCAACTGTCAGATTATAACATTTTATTGATTATATAAGAGGTTCACATGATTACATAAAGTTTAAGGTGAAGTTATATCAACAGTAACTTATGCCACCTTTTAAGTGCACGAGGATTTCACAGTAGTGAAATAAGTTCACATTTAACCCAAGTGAAATAAATTAACATTTCACCCCCGACGAAATAAGTTAACATTTCACTCTTATGAAATAAGGTAACATTTCACTCTTATGAAATAAGGTAACATTTCAAATCAAAGTAAATGATTTCATATTTCACCAATTGAGATAAGTTCTGCACAATTCACTCTAGAGAAACACAACATAAGTGCATTTGATGTCTTAAATAAGTTCGTACTTCGTATTCTGTGAAATAAGTTCACATTTCACTAAGTGAGATAAGGTCACATTTTGCGGGATTTCACCAAGTGAGATAAGTTCACATTTCACTCGAGTGAAATCAGTTCACATTTCACTTACTTGGAAAAGTTCCATTTCACCCTAGTAAAATAAATCAAGCATTTAACCAGTGAAATGAGTTCACATTTAACCAGTGAAATAAGTCCAAATTTCACCCAAGTCAAATAAGTCAACATTTCACCCTAGTGAAATAAGTTCAGCATTTCACCCAGTGAAATAAGTTCACATTTCACTCTAGTGAAATAAGTTCAGCATTTCACCCAGTTAAATAATTTCACATTTCACCTAGCGCTCTAGTGAAATAAAAATATAGTTCAGTATTTCACCCAGTGAAATACGTCCAGCATTTCACCCGGTAAAATAAGTCCAAAATTCACTCTAGTAAAATAAGTCCACATTTCACCCCGGTAAAATTGGTTCAGCATTTCACCCTAGTGCTCTAGTGAAACAAGTCCAGCATTTCACCCAGTGAAATAAGTTATAAGTTCACATTTCATCCCAGTAAAATAAGTCCAGCATTTCACCTAATAGTGAAACCACCACGCACAGAGAGTATCGTTGCGGAGTGACAGTGCCATGTCGTGGGATAACGAGTTTGGTGAACAGGGAAACTCAACCAAACAACCTGATAGCTTGTATACTGTACGTGTATATAGTGGTACATGTCCTGTTCATGATACATGCATATATTGGGTGTTTTTTGAAAGGGTGTCGCCACATCTGAGAACCGCAACTTCTGAAATTTCCACACGAATTCCATTTAACGGTACGTGATACTGATTCAACAGTATCATCCCGCATTCAAATATGGTGCACTCGATTTGAAGATTTCAGATTAATTATCATCTAAGGATAATTCCCTTATCTTGATGTCTTGGCAGGTGCCAGGTAACGGTAGATTCTACCGATACCTGGCACCTGCCAAGACATCAAGATAAGGGAATTATCCTGAGATTTCAATTGACAGACACTTGTGCACTTACGTGTGAAATCAGTATCATAAACGTGAACATATGGCGCACATGTAGAAACGTCAGAATGCTTGATTTTCAGATGTTGCGACCCTTCTGAATTAATAGGGGAATTAAACATTAAAGCTTGTTTTTGTGTGAGAGCCGTACGTGATTAATAGCATATTGGTACACAGATATAGTGGGGAGAGCAGCTTTAAAAAACACTAGTAGGGGTTCCTTCATCAAATTCAGCAAGGTGGACAAATTCGTTGCTCCGTTGATAGGTTAAAATGTGATGGTTCAATGTTTACTTCAGATTTGACAGGTTTCAAAATCACTGTTCCAAAATATGGTGTGTACATGTTGACCGTGATGATAAAATATTGTAACTTATATATTTTATAAACGTGATATATGTTAAACTTTACTATATAGAAGCACATTGTCATATAGCTATGTGTCAACAGGTCCTAGACCTAAATCTTGTCATAAAGTTTGTGAAGCACGTGTCATATTTTGTAAAGCACAGTGGTTATTGTACAGCACAGCCACATATTCTAGATTTCATAACAGAGTTTTCTCCTCAGAGGTTGCGGAGCTAATGTTAAATTAAATGCAATTTTGCGTCAAAGGTGTAATTTGTTCACAGATAACTTCCAAGAAGTTTATTTCAATCTGTTGGTCAGAAATACCTTCTTTTAAAAACGATTTGATCAAACAGAACTTCAGGTCACAAGTGACAATAAGCTACAAACTTTGAAAAGTGCAATATGTACCAGTATGTAAATATGTACCGGTATGTAAATATGTACAGGAACGTAAATATGTACCGGTATGTAATTAATATGTACCGGTATGTTAATATGTACCAGTATGTTCCGCCCATCGTCCCCTAACAAGCCCTCATTTCAGACCATGATAAGGAACAGTGTTCTAGGTTCCCGAGCCTCCAGCAGGCTCATCAGTCCGGAAGTCGAGCAGATCATCCTGTCCGGACGAAACAGTCCGGTAGGACCGCTGTCCATTCTCTCAGGACGGAACAGCCCCAACCTCCCTGCCAGTCCCCTCATCCGGGCTGAGTCCCCGGGCAGTCCTGGCAAGGTGCCAAGTAGTGTGTTCGATTTCGAGACCTCAGCTGAAAACGGAAACACGCAGTACCAAGAGGTGGTGAATGGTAACACCACTCAAGAGGTGGTGAATGGTAACACCACTCCTCCAGTCATCACCCTGGAGGAAGCACCAGAGGAACCAGCTGAAATGGACAACATGGTGGTCACCAAACCAGGGGACTATGGTATCCCCAAACACCGATTAAATGACATCGTTACCATTGATGAGGCTGAAGAGGATAACATTGTAGAAGAGGATATCGTAGAGGAAGCTAAAAGTTGCTCAGAGAAACCCGCTCTAGAGGAACCTAAATGTTCTCCTGTTACAGAGAAACCAATCGCAGAGGATCCTATCACAGAGAAACCTATAATAGAAGAACCTGTTCAACCTCTAGCAGCAGAGCCTGTAGTAGAGCATAATGCTGTAGAATCAAATGGTAATGACGGCTAGGTTACAGTAGCTTGCGAATGACAGCGTTTTAATTATCATAATAATATATGTTTCTGATTTTGAGTAAAATGTCGTGGATTAATATAAATACGTGTGCCAAGTTGAGGTTTCAGAATTTTGTGCAGGGAAATTTTAAGGAGTATTGTTTGGAAGATTGCGATGTACATCACCATTGTAAATACTATAATGATTGCTTTCATAAACCTTAGCTTTATTGTGATGCAGCGTCGCAGCGATTTATAATCTAGATGCAAAATTAGACCCACGGACGGTCATGATCCGTGAAATTATTCCTCATTCCTGATGATGAATTGAACACGATTTAAAACTCAAATATGAATCAAATATTCGTCATTCACTAAGAATATTTACCATTTTAATCCTCACAACGAGATTTATTGTAAATTTAGGAAATCTGCCAGAAATCCCATAAAATTTATTTTATTATTATTAATAATAAATACAGACCGGTAGTGCAGGCTGTAGCTAGGGTCATTGGAAAACTAGCCCATTTCGGTATCGTTCGGATTATTCAATTACCCCTACTGTTATGATAATAATAAGCGGTTACAGATATATTATATTCTGTGAAACATTCCAAAAGATATTTATTTCATATAAAAATCATTACAAATTCAACCATAAAACTGCTCGTTAAACGAGCATTAATAAGGGCCTTGCCTGTTTTGTGTTTAGTCATAGTTTGTTTATATTAATTGATTCTTAAAAAATACAAACGATAAAAACTGTGATGCCACGTAACTGTAACTACGTTAGTACACTTTTTCTGCATACGTTTGTTCATGAAATTGCTACTTCACTCTCGAAAATGATTTTACAGGGCACAATAATGCTTTAATACCTGAAATTCATGTTGAAGCATAATCATAAATTTCGGATGGGAGTTATGAAGAAACAAAATCATGACATACGTATATCCTTGGGAAGGACGTGTCAACTCATGCAAATAAATTACTTGTTAAACCCCACTGAGCCACTTTTAACGAGTTTCTGATTGTTATATTGTAGTTTTATCAGGGGAAAAGAGTACGAATTGATTAATATATTATACATGCAATGTACTCTTTCAAACATAGTGCATTATATGGCACCAAGGAAAAATGAGTTTAGCTCATCTAAACCTGGTCACAGTTCACGCTTACTATTCCATAGCTCAACTGTTCCAATTCCAACTGTAGTTTCTCTCTTAACATCACTACTCTCCCAACTTACACAAAAATCTCCACTGACAATTATCGGAAATACTAAAATCTAAAAACAATAATGAATACTTTAAAATTAGGAGGCGCAGAGAATGTCGATGATGCGGACTGTATGACGTGTAATGTCTCAGTTCAGAGCTTTGAGAGCGAAACAGTACTCTGCTTGGAAACGTGCTTCCATTATTATGAGACAGAAGTGAACCTGGAAAGGACGGATTGGTTGGTCGGGAGTACAATACACAAGGGAGAAGATAACACGAGGGAGAAGATATAGAACACACGTTACTGCCGGATTGGAAGAGAAAAGTCTGTTTTTTATCAAAGAAAAGCAACGAAGGCCACGTATAATCCGAAATGAGACTTCAGCTCAACCCGCCTTAAATAAAAATCCCTCAAACTTCAAAAAAAGAGCAATATGTACTTAGTTTCCCCTCCCCACAGTACAATGGCTGAAACCAACCTTTTCTGCGTTAGTGAAGCCGCTGTTGGACTCCCAGTTGAAGAAGTCCTGCTTGAGGTTCTCGGGAGTACAGCTGGTGTTAGAGATGTACTCACGGAAGCCTCCCGGCAGCAGCTCCTGGATCATTCCGTAGTCCACGTTCCAGAAGTAGATTCCCCAGAGGGACTGCACGTAGTGCCACACCGAGCTACGGAGCTTGGAGGTGTCCACTGCTTCCTTGCCTCCGTAAGTGTGGGCAAGGAGACGGGGTTATGGGTTTACAGGGGTTGAGGTGGTCATAGGTTTATAGGGGTTGATGTAGTTGTAGGTTTATAGGGGTTGATGTAGTTGTAGGTTCATAGGGGTTGAGGAAGTGATATGTATATAATGGGGTTGGGGTGGTCATACGTTCATAGGAGTTGAGGAAGTGATATGTTTATATAAGGGTTGGGTGGTCATAAGTTTATTGGGGATACCATAATAACCGTCGAACCCAGACTCACGTGTTGTAAGTAAGCTTCTGGATAACTTTGAACTTGGTATTGAGAACCTCTGCGAGCTCGTCATCACTATCTCGGCAGCAGGGGTACCCCATCTCATCCCAGTCTAGCTCCTGAGGGGATTCCTTGTACAATACTTTTCATGCGAAGACGTTAATAAATTGATCTTCAAGTTAATAATAGAATGATTACGATTTTTATCAGTTATCATTGATCATAAAGCACACTGTTTTGAGGAACAGTTTCAACTTTCAATCTTTAACTGCAGTCTCCTCATAGGAAATGTACAGAAAATGGTTCGCTAGGCACCCTCTAAAATGATAAGAGGCGTGGAAATCATTGCAGCGTTGGACTCATTTTCAAATTCGATGTTTGCAGCGCACACGCTTTAAATCTATAAAACTGATTCCCTGTTAACAACGGTACCTTATTAACAAGGGTACCTTATTAACAACAGTACCTTATTAACAACGGTACCTTATTAACAACGGTACCTTATTAACAACGGTACCTTATTAACAACGGTACCTTATTAACAACGGTACCTTATTAACAACGGTACCTTATTAACAACACTACCTTATTAACAACACTACCTTATTAGCAACACTACCTTATTAACAACATTACCTTATTAACAACACTACCTTATTAACAACATTAGCAAGACAACTTGAAAAACACGGGTAGAAATAATGGCAACACTCGCAGAACACGTCCTTATATATGTTGGTTGACACCACTCCGCACCCAATCAACCATTACGAATAGCGCTACGTACGCATACCAATCCTATGACGTTGACACCACTTAGCATGACGAACAACGCTACGTTCACATACCAACTCTATGACGTTGACACCACTCGGCATGACGAACGTTACGTTCACATACCAACTTAATGACGTTGACACCACTTTACATCAAATTGAGCGTGACGAACAGCGGCGTTGGAGTGCACCAGCTTATCTTTCTATGAAGATGCTCTAACAACGGTACCTTGTTAACACCAGTACCTTATTAACAACGGTACATCATTAACAACAGTACCGTATTACAACGGTACCTCATAAACAACGGTACCTTATTAAAGTGCCATTGTTCTGGTATCTAAAAAGCGTACATTCATCAAATTTGTGTAACTTATCATTTGATTATTTTCTAAATTTTCCCACGGCGCGCGTCATTGCGCGGAAAACAAAATTCCTTGTTTCTGATTAATGTTTTCGCGCCCTACGTCAATCACTTCCAAAACACGTGCCTGCAAAATCAAATAAGAAATGCATTCTGCATACGAAGTAAATATTGTTGAAATTACTGTGAGCTGCATTCGTGTCACGCATAACTCGCATATATAATTGGATGGAAATTACACTGGTATAAGGATTACACAGACTTATGAGTTGCAGAATATGTGCACCACTGTACAATATGTAAGCATATTATTGAAGACACAAACAGCTGAACTTGGCTCATACTAGGTATAAAGCAGTTAAAGGCACTAGTTTAGGTTTAAGAAATCACATTGGTTCAGACTTTCGACAGAAAATTCACAGGTTAATTGAAGGGTTTATCGTCCGGAGTGTATGCAGACGTTTGAAGATGGTGATTGAGATTGTCAAACTAAAGTGAATAACCATTCTTTAGTGCTAATTCTTCGAGGAACTTATGATCTCATCATTTGTAGTTAAATTGTATCAAAGTTTTACTTCAATGTAAATTCAAAAAGAACTTTGAGATAGACATGGCCCAATGACGTAATGAATCATTTTCAAGTAGATGAAGTTTGTGCTTTGGATGTAAATTCTAATGTTTGCATACTTATGTCAATGGTGCTTGATTGGGTTGGAACTTGGATTGGATACGAATTGGTGTCAACTTTATTGTACGTCAGTATTCGCCATACTTGAATAGGGTGCTAAATGGAATAAAATTTGGAAGATACGCATAATGCACTGATATTCGTTACGACATCAATTTATGTCGTTTCCTTTCATTGTGCCAGCACTTAGTAGTTTGTCTCATTTTCGCAGTATGCTAGCATAATTTGCCTCATTTTCCAAAACAAAATTGAATTTTGAAAAATTAAGAAATCTCTCTTTGTTGTTCATCAATCTGAACTATTTCCCACATACAGCTTACAGCTAAGTAATTCCACCGAAACATTGATTTTCGTGTTGATTGTTGCACCCCATACTTTGATAAGGTCTGCAATGATGTCAGCCAAAATTCCTTCATAAAGCAATTCATATTCTACTTTAGACAACTGTTCCTCTTCTTTAACCTTCACAGTAATGATACGATTTTTGTAAAGGAATGCACAAAGATCACCACTGTCACTTAGAGAGAATTTTGTAGAATCTAACCAGTTAGCATGTTCCTCTTCAGCCAGCAGAAACTCTTTTATTCTATCAATATTCTGAATGAATCCAATATTCTGCACCTTTGCTGACATTGCAAAACTTTACATAAGTTAACCTAATGAATATTAAGTCATAAATTGAAACAATAAGATTTAAATTCATGTGTTGATATTTATTCTTTAATTGTTGTTATATACAAGTGTTGTTATATACATGTGTTTATATCACATTGAAAAAGATAATAGATGGATATTTGAATCACGAAGAAATCTTTCTTCAAGACATCAATCTGCAACACCAACATGATCCCTTTAGGTAATGCAATGTGGAGAGCAGTGGGATCAAAGTGAGTCCACCAAGATGAATGGTGTGCAGGCATCATCCATCCAATAGCTACCAACATCCAATTTTTTTGGATGTCTAAATTGTGATGCCCTTATTCAAATCAAGAGGATATATAATTCAAGGCATCGTTCTTCAAGACATCTATAGTCTTTCTGTTCATCTAACATGACATTATCACCATAAAAGCAGTGTGAAATAATGCTGTGGGACGATGTCTGACTCACTAACACCAGCCAAGAAGCAGCTGGGGGCATGGTGCTGAATTCTTATTAGGGTCTGTCAACAGCCGACAAGACACAATGGCAGATGCTTTTGGTTCTGGTTAAAGTAAGTATATCTGCGAAAACTTTTTCTAACATGGTTCCATTAGGCTCCAAAATAATGACAGTAAAAATTGGATGTTCTTATTTCATTGGATGTTCTTATTTCATTGGTGTTCTTATTTCAAGGTGGTTTCATTATTCAATTCCGCTTCGATCGAATAGTTTAGTTTAGTTTAGTTTAAGAGTTATGGTATTTAACCATCACTGCTCACAAAGACAATATAACAATCGTGTTCGTTTACATTCTTTACGCACCTTTGAACACAGGTGCCCATTTAACATCATTATAAAAACACCTTCAGAAAAACTGCAACTAGAATTGAGTAAATTAACAACATGTGAATAATTTATTAGAAAATAAATAGACTAAAAAATGCCTCACTATATGGCAGCAAAATACTAGATTAATAATAACAAAATAAAGTTTAAAAAACTAACTGTATCTAAAAACCTCAATGACCTATGCTGAATAAATGTTTATTCCTTTTTCTTTGCCACAAATGGGTTATCACTCAGATACTGGTTGAACCTTTTCTTGTTATGTAAATAAGTATCACCCTCTATTTTCTCAAGAACAACTGTAGATATGTACCAAAAGTTATTAGGTGAAAATACTTGTGCATTAGTCTTGTAGTGTTCTAATAAAGCTTTAAATGTGTCAACACTTGAGGCATCTCTAACAAATTTAGGCAAATCATTCCAATAAGGCTTAATTCTTTCTCCAATAAAATTCCCATTAATTCTATTAACCTCTTTAGACAGATTTTTACATGATCTTCTGTAAGTAAGTAAATTTCTTCTACTCCTGCCTAATTTAAATAAGCCCTGACCATAGCTTACTTTATCATTCAGTATCTTAAAAGTCTCAATAAGATCGCCCCTTATTCTTCGTTCAGCTAGAGTAGTAAGTTGTAGCCTGTCTAACCGCTCACTGTAGGGAAGAGTACCTATGCCATTTATCAATCTGGTGAAACGACGCTGGACTCCTTCCAGTTCAAGAATGGTACCCCAGTTCCCATGGTGAGCAGCAGGACTCCAAAGCTGAACACAGTACTCAAGCTTTGGGCGAACAAGAGCTTTGTAAATATTCAAGAGAAAAACACAAATTCAAGAGAAAAACACAAATTTGATTTACATTTCACTACATTAGGTATATTCATAAAATATGTTTCTATATAGGTATGTTAAGATTCCTGAATATGTAAAAAAAATATATATGATTGGCCTAATATGATTGGTCTGATCTCTAAAAATATGATTGGCCTAATCTCTTTTTGAGTTTATTAAAATCTGAACACATTTATTCAAAATACAAAATATACGATGACTAGATAAATAAAAGAATAAATAAAAGAAGGCTATAGCACTGATCTTAATTTGAGCATATTTTTAGCTCTGAGTTGCTAGAGTTAGCAAGGACTGTGGCAAGGCTGAAATGACGGACTGAATCGCTGGTGCTACTATCACCCCACTTAAAGAACCTGCCATCAGGGAAAAGTGATGCTCTTCTGGAAAGTATATTGCTCAAGATCAGGCTTGTTATAAATCTTAGACAAAAATGTTCAAAATATCAACACAAATGAGCACACAGGATGTATTTTCAATACCTGGATGGATTTGTGCTTTTTGTCAATGACAACTTGCAGCAGTCATGTGGAATCTCATCAACCTACGATAATTCAAAAAAGTTGTTTTCAATCCAGTTTGTCCCATCACCCAGAGTTTGTATTTTCAGAAGGTACTGTTTAAGGTTCTGTTTGAGTTTTGCATAATATTCAGGTCATTTAAGTCCCGAATTGTCTCATTATCTGCAAATATGGGTAGAAGTCTGAAAATTTGTACAGAGCTTCCCAAAGGTATAAATAATCGAAAGAAGCAAGGAGCCCAAAAAATTTCGATGGGGAACATGCCAAAAGCCACGCCCTTTTGACGCCGATCGCATGCGCATGCTGAAAATTCGTATCTCGGCTTGTGAATGAGCTAGAGACTTCGTTTTGGGCTTAAAAGAAGCGCAATGGCCATGTTTATATACAACTTGTTAATAAACACATGCCTTAAAATGCTCAGAAACAGAGTAATTTACGAAAAACTGGTTTTTCGTGCACCCGCGAGCCACCACAGAGGTGAATTTTGTATCTCAGCTCAGAAACGTCATAGAGACTTCGTTTTGGGCTTAAAAGAAGCGCAATGTCCATGTTCATGTACACCTTGCGATAAACATATGCCCAAAAATGCTCAGAAACAGAGTTATTTACGAAAAACTTTTTTTTCAAGCACCCGCGAGCCACCACAGAGGTGAATTTTGTATCTCAGTTTAGAAACGTCGTAGAGACTTCGTTTTGGGCTTAAAAGAAGCGCAATGGCCATGTTTATGTACAACTTGCAACTTTGCAATAAACATATGCCCTACAATGCTCAGAAACCGAGTTATTCACGAAAAACTGTCTTTTAATGCACCCATTAGCCAGTAGCCAACACAGAGACGAATTTCGTATTTCAGTTCAGAAAGGTGGTAGAAAATTCGATTTAGGCTTGAATGAATCGCAGTGTTCATAACTTGTTAATATACATATGCCCTAAAATGCTCACAAACAGAGTTTTTCTCAAAAAACTGTTTTGTCGTGCACCTGTGAGTCATTAAAGAGGCGAATTTTGTATCTCAGCTTTAAAAGGTCATAGAGACTTCGTTTTTGGATGAAACGAATCGCAATAGACGTGTTTGTATAATCAATAATGTTTAATACCTTATGTGTTAGATGTTCTGGAAGGAGTGGCATATCTGGTGATCATAAAGCGATCCTTGAATTAGCTAAGACTGTAGTTGGCAAACCAATAATACAGGAAAGTGGAAGTTTTCAAATGTCAATCCTTTAATGCTAAAAAAAGAAATTAAGATAGTTAATTCAATTTTTTCAGGTTCCTTGGCAGTGTTACAAAACTTCACACAATTCAACCCATTTTTACCGCAGTTACATTGGACACTGTCTTTCTTGCATACTTTTATCAGGTCCATTAGAGGACGTTCTTGGTTGAGGAATAGAGTCACCAGTCGATTTGTATGATCCATTTACCAGCCCCACTCAGTGAGAGCAGGGATTAGATTACTACTGACAGTAATGCCCCATTTCCACTCACTTTGGAAAGCCCTGCGCAAAACATGGAGCTTCAGTGATATGGAACATGGATGATGGAGGTAACTCGTTCAAGTTCTTTGATACTGAATTACTGAAACTGAATATTCTGAAACGAGTAGAGTTGACCAATTAGATGCCACCATAATCATAGCAGTAGTTCAGAACTCGTTCAATTACAGGCAAACATGTTTCAACAACTTCAAATGAAGCTTGCCAACTAAATTGCTGAAGTGAAGTTGATAATTCAGCCTGCTCTAGATTTGCCACCCATTCCGAAACATGAAAGAACAGTTTGTCTTTCTATAAAATGATGTTGTGCCAGCACAGCCCAAAAGTCGTAAAAGTATGGCAGAAATATTCTCTAAAGTCATAGGAGGCTTTCTTGACTGATATGAACCTTAAGTGTGATCCATGTCCAAACTCAATTAAAACCCACCAATTTGTTGGCTACAGGTTTGAGTTTGATGAATTGTAAACAAAAGCCAGTCAACCTCATCTTCCTTTTCTTGGAATATTTATAATTATAACCTCAACGCCAGCATTATGAACTAGCGAATCTAGCACATTCCTTAGCTTTGAATCAGGTTTCAGCTTTACAAAAGATATCAATTTTGTGGTCATTCAGCATGACTAGGTCTACTTGAACTTTGTTGCACATTGATAGAGCATTGAAGCACCCAATATTGATTTCCCCTTTTGATTCTGCACTACTTATCTTTAAGCCGATTCATTTCTCTTATTTCATATCATGACAGGACACTAAGCATCACCAGCATTGTCGGATTTATAGTTCTCAGCATCATTTGACTGGGATGATGCCAAGCATCTGGCACAGCAATGATTTGCTTGGCTGCCCCTGAAGTTACAAGTTGAAGATCTATGCTTGCCCATGCAATATTACATGCAGGTTGCATCTCCATTCTTATTGGGACACTTATCAATATGTCCAATCATTTGACAATGATAGCAGTGTTTCTTATGATATCTATCTTTTATCTGATATCTACCTTGCCCAAGGTAGATATTCCCATCTTGCTTATTGAGCAAAGCAAGTCTTTTTGCGGCAAAACTTTCAGACCAATTGAAGTATGTCTATTTGATGCATTTTGGTTGACATAAACAACCTCTTAGTCTAAGGTATGCCAACAGTTGTGTAGCTGAGTCACACATGGATTTTAAACCGGAACTTTCTCAACTATAACTTTCTTTTCATTCATTCTTGCTTTCTTGTAACATTATAATCACCAGTTCTGTTCACTGTATTATATATAAAAACGTCTATTGGGTTTCTTTTCAGCCAAAAGCGAAGTCTCTACGACCTTACTGAGATGTGATACGAAATTCAACTCTGTGGTGGCTCGTGGGCGCACGAAAAAACAGTTTTTCATGAATAACTCGGTTTCTGAGAATTTTAGGGCGTATGTTTATTAACAAGTCGTATATAAACATGGCCATTGCACTTCTTTTAAGCCCAAAACAAAGTTTCTATGACTTTTCTAAACTGAGATACAAAATTCACCTCTGTGGTGTCTCGCGGGTGCTTGAAAAAACAGATTTTCGTAAATAACTCTATTTCTGAGCATTTTAGGGCATATGTTTATTGCAAGGTGTACATGAACATGGCCATTGCGCTTCTTTTAAGCCCAAAAAGAAGTCTCTACGACGTTTCTAAGCTGAGATACAAAATTCACCTCTGTGGTGGCTCGTGGGTGCACGAAAAAACAGTTTTTCGTTAATAACTCTGTTTCTGAGCATTTTAGGGCATATGTTTATTAACAAGTCGTATATAAACATGGCCATTGCGCTTCTTTTAAGCCCAAAACGAAGTCTCTAGCTCATTCACAAGCCGAGATACGAATTTTCAGCATGCGCATGCAATCCGCGTCAAAAGGGCGTGGCTTTAGGCATGTTCCCCATCGAATTTTTTTGGGCTCCTTGCTTCTTTCGATTATTTATACCTTTGGAAAGCTCTGTACAAATTTTCAGACTTCTACCCACTTTTGCAGGTTGTAAGACCTAAGTGACCAGACTATAACTTCAACATCTTTAGCGATAATATTTCTACTTATCCATGCTATAGTCCTATTTGCATCTTTTACACATTTTGCAATATTTAAATCCCATTTCAAATTTTCATCCATAAGAACACCTAAGTCTTTTTCTGAACATGTCTGTTTTAAGGAGCCCTATCATCTAAAAAGTATTTATTCCTTGGATTATCATTCAAATCTATATGCATCACCCATTTATCTAAATTAAATTTCAAAACCAAGTTTCCTCCCAAATTTCTAGTGATCTCAAGTCAACAGAATTTTCATCAAAATTAGTAGCATTTACAATCATCTTTAGATCATCTGCAAAAAATTTTAGAAACATTTTTCATTCCATCTGGTA